>WTXV02014417.1:0-44929 GCA_009823435.2 Nymphicus hollandicus
CAAAATTTAAAAAAAAAAAAAAAAAAAAAAAAAAGAAAAAAAAAAAACAAAAAACAAAAAAAAAAAAAAAAAAAAAAAAAAACACCAAAAAAAAAAAAAACCCAAACAAAAAAGAAACACAAGAACCCCACACAACAACAAACCAAGAAAATACTTTTTCAGTGTTTCATCTTTAATGAAGATCAGAAAGAATGTTTCGGGTGCCAATATAAGAAATATTCCACTTCATCCAAAATATAGACATAATACAATCAGAGAAAATGAAACTCAGTTGGCTTGGAGACAGTAACAGGTTGACCAGAAAAAAAGAATTCAACCAACTTCAGTTTTTCAGATGCTGTGGAAGAAGTAAGATTAGAGTAATATTTGAAATGTTCATGAGGAAGGAAAAAAACTAAATGAAGGGATAATACTAAAAGTAGGCAGAGGAGATGAGGACAACACTTTAGGACAGCTAAACTTTAAGAATAATTCTCTTTCACGTAAGGTAAAAGAACAAAAATTTAAATTTACTTTGAAAAAAGGGAGACTTGGATTTATCCCTTGTTTATTAGTTCATCTGCCCCCTCCCCACCCAAAAAGGCAGATCAGTAGAATACAGATCACTAAAAAAAAAAGTGACTTCTAATGCTGATAACATATTAATTGAACTGATCATCAGAATATTTCAGAAAGGGAATATTAAGCAATACACCGAGTAGTAGAAAATATCTTATTTCCTTCAGATGGTATGTCAAACATCATTTTGTTGAATAAGAGGATTACTTCCATCTTCTTGCTGAAGTAAACTCTAATAGCTGTTAACTGTTGAAGTACATAAGAGGGGAAAGGGAAGCCTGCAACATGTCAACTGGCTGTCAGAGAGGTTGCTAGAAAAAAAAAAAAAGTGAACTGCTGATAGATAAAGAGGAAGGAGGAGGGGGAGAAGAAAGGCTGCTGTGGGAAAAAATGTTACTAACTGTCATCAAATTTGCCTGCTTAACTTCCCAAACCCTTAGACAAGCAAATAATCCACCAATATTAAAACACGTTTTTCATGTTCTCTTACCACTGCAGTTTCAATGAGCCCATTAAAATCTGTCACTTAAGTAATTCTGTACAGATTATATAAACAGCAGACTATTCTAGAAAGTAAAGGCTATCCGAAACTTCTTCCTGCTCAGAAAGGCACACTATAAATCAGGAATCATGTCCTGTAAGGTATGATGCAAGCAGACCTGTGGATCCCATGGACTCAGGGAAGAATGTAGACCACAGAGGAGAACAAAGTTGAAAGGGATAAAAGTGTCAATTATGTTGAAATCTGATATTTTGTAAAATAAAACAACTTCAAACAGACTGTTACTTAATCCCAGTTTTGGAATGGAATGCAAGCTTCCCCCCTGTCCTGAAACATATGTACTACAGCTCCCATTTACTTTACACTAAAATACTTTAACGCTTACAACAGCAGCAAAAATAACTGACAACACTAGGTTAATTTCTTGTCCACAATACTTCGTAAACGTAAGTACGAGACACTTTGTGAATAAGCTTCCAAGAAATCTAGTTGAGCCTTTGCACATGATTCTCCAGCAGAAAGAGGCAGCTTCTCTTTTGCTATACTCAGTCCAATTTGCCAGTAATGTGTGATGGGCCAGAAAGCATACATGCCTTAAATTAGCAAGTGTTTAGATCCTAACATTCCTGGAAAATGATTCAGTCAGTTGAATTAAAAAAAAAATAAGGGGGGGGGGGAGGAGGGGGAAGAAGAGAACAGAACAGCTTTGAAATCATTTACAAAAAAAAAAGTCTTACTAGTACTAGCAGGGCTTTTTCTGGAAGTCTTTGCAGTGTTATAATCTTGTAACCAACAGAGGCTATTCAAAATGGGCAACACAGCTTAGAGAAGAAGTGAAAGACTTTTTATAAAGCCACAAGAGTTACAGCAGTAGAGACACATGGTACCCTTAATGAGCTTTTCAATACCCTTGCTGGTTATAAACCAAAGAAAACTACAGCCATTTTCTCAGCAGAGAAAAATGCACTTCTTTTATTTAAGCTATATAAACAGATTCTCTTTGGAAATCTAATTGGCATGTTAGTTTTACAGGGATTTTGATAGGAAGGCTTAACATTAAAATAATATCATATGCTGTGATTTGATTGCTCCCTAGTTCCACATTAATATCACAAATGCCATACAAAAGATGAGAAAAACAAAGCATTCCCGTTTCCACCTTCTGCTCCCTCCTTCCAAAGCCCCCTTTTTACAGTGAAAAGCAGAAGTATTCAAATACGCAATACACACACACTCTCAATAAAATGTGGACTATAATTCTCTGCTGTGATTTTCAAAGGGAGCCATACAGAAACAGTTTCTATTATACACTCAATAAATGCCTACCTCTGTGAAAAAAAAACCCCAAAAAAACAAACAAACAAAAAAACCCCTCCAAAAACCAAAAAAGCAAAAAGCAAAAAAGAACAAAACAACAAAAAAAAACCCCAAAACAAAAAAAAACCCAAAAAAAACCAAAAAAACCCACACAAACAACAAAAAAACACCCTGTCTAACCATTCTGAAATTCCTTAACAAAACCAGTCTCTTATGGAATGAGTAGCACAACAGTGGAAAAAAAAGACATGAAGCATTCCCATCTGGTCCCTCTTTGGAATGCACAGTATTCCTTGGATATTGACAGACTCCTTCCACATTCTCCAAGTCAGACCCTGGTATCTCTCACAGCATTACTGGAACAATTTCAGAATGATCAGGTATTTTTGTTAGAAGATGGTGAATAAGTTCTAAGTTTTTTACACTTTTTTTCTCCTTCTCTTTAAGAAATATATCCTCACCTGTTCAAAGTGTTGAAAGACAGAAAAGAGCTGCTAGAGCTTCCTTTTCCTGTTTTTCACCATTCAATAAAGAGACCAACTGCTCTACTCTCCATAAATGATAGAACTCTCAGGAGTATAGCAAATCAATACAACTAAATGCTGATTTTTCCGCAGTCCCTTTTCTTTTCCTTTTCATCTTCTATGGATTCCAAAGAATATAAACATGGAGCTCAGATGTGGGAAGCTCAAAACAAGAGGCTTCTTTTCCACTGTTTCTGGTTACTTTTTGTCCTTAGTCCTCTACAGATTAATATTTTTGCTACCACTCTAAGTATGTTGATAATATCAGACTAATAAAGCAAAAAAAGTCATTCTCCTACAATGGGCTAAGTACGTATCACATTTACCACAAAGCCCATTTCTCCTGAACAAAGCAAGCACTAGGCACAGATTGAAGGGGTGATGTTAGGGACCAGCTGCAGCTTTGCAATTATGGATATTCTGTTGGGAGTGTCATATCAGACTATAAACACTGAATTGCCTTCCTAGTATGTAGACTATAAAACTACAGTACAAGCTTTCTATAAAGTTGTAAGAACTTGTATTACTGAGTGAGTTCTGGTTTTTTTCTTTATTTCTCTTTTGTAAGAGAAAAGTGCAACACCAGCCAGTATTTAATCCTTCCACTATTTGTCTGCAAGAACTGCAGCCTTAAAACATAAAGGAAGATATACCAGTTCTTACATACAGCTTTCATGTGTTCATGGAACTCTTACATTTCAGAACTACTTTTTAGTTCCCTGTGCTAAAGTTTATATTCTCATGATGGGCATCTTTTATAAAGCTTTAAACTTATTTTCTTTAAAATTCTATTTAAAAGTATACTGAAATATCATGTACATTTATATAACACTGGTGTCCATTTAAATCTTCTCTTTGGTATATTGTCTTAACTGCATTACCTCTTCAAAATAATGCAAACAGCAAATATTTAATAGAAGTGATGTTAAGACCTCACTTTTGGTCATTTACAAAAAGGTTTTTTTGTTTTGTTTTGTTTCTAAAAAGTTTGCCCAAGGAAGTTGTGAATGCTCCATCTCTGGTGGTGTTCAAGGCCAGGCTGGACAGAGCCTTGGGTGACATGGTTTAGTGTGAGGTGTCCTTGCCCATGGCAGGGGGGTTGGAACTGGATGATCTTAAGGTCCTTTCCAACCCTAACTATCCTATGATTCTGCCTGGATCCCTGATATACAGAGGTCAGTGTGATGTACTTGGGAACTTTTAAGGAAAAACTGCTGCCTAATATAAAACCTATTATAAAGCAGACTTCACTTTTCTATTTTTTACATTAAAACAATCCACTGAAATTAAAGATGGGATAAGGAAGCATATTTAGGCATTGTAAAACTAACTTGAGGAGCTGAGAGTAAACTGAGCTGCAAAACCTGAGTGTTAAAGCAATACAGAGTATTGCTTTGGTTTCTTGCAACGTATACTTCCTATACAGAAAGCTCTGAGGAAAAAAAGTTTGTAAGGAAGAAACTGGTAATTCCAACAGAAGCACTGGCTTTCACTCCTGGTTTACGTTTCTTTCCTCTCTGAAAAATGGCTTTTAAATGCAATATTCAGTTAGCTGAATTGGCAAGTTTGCTGAGTATCATATGCATAACCGGGTCTCTAAAGCAGACTGTGCGATATTTAATTACTAAATAAGAACTTAACTTCCTTAGAAGTTGAAGTGCTTACCATAATAGAATTAAAAATAGTATAACCATTCTCCTGAAACATTATGCATGAGAAAAAGTATATTTAATTTCCCTTAAAATGTTTAATTTTGTGTTTATTCTTAAGTGCACATATATAACTTCTCATGCAAAGATCAAAAATCAACAATTTAACTATAAGCAAGAAAAAATAAATTAAATGCATCTAATTTCAGTTATATATTAACATCTTAAAAATTGAAATATTATGCTGATGATAGATGAACAGATCTGACTAGAGGTCCTCAAGCACTGAAGTCCAAATTATTGTACCAAGAGGAGCTACCCCAGACAATGAGATTACGTACCCAATTACACAGGATTTGATACACCCCAATAGAAATACTAAAAGTAATTCTTATTTACACAAGTTAGTACTTTTAGGACAATGGCAATTATTCCAAAGTGACTTCAGTAAATGAAAAGCAGCAATCCTTTAGTATTTGACTGCAGACACCAAGCAGTGACTAATAGTGACGTAACAGTGCTATTTGTAGACTCTAAGCTATGTTGCTTAAAATATACATATATCTATCTTAAAGATGTAGTAATTTTCAACTTCTACCCATATAAAAGGGTGTTTAGAAAACCTGTTTGCCAAACTACACCAAGTACGAAGCAGGCCCACATCACCTACTTGGTTTCACTTTGATCATCCTTTCCCTTTCATACTAGCTTAATTCCCACTGGTCAAGAGAAATTGCAGGTCACATGCATTTGTTTTGCAATGTCCAAAGCAAGAGGATCTCTTGGAGATTCATTGATCTATTAAAAATGCCTTACAATTTCTCAAGTTTCCTAAGATATCTTGAAATGCTTTCTGCTTTCCTTTCTTCAGGAAACATAAATTTCAGCAGATAAGAAATGAATGCATGACAACCATCTAACCAGCCTGCAGATTTAGGAATCCACATGTAGGCTGAGAAGATGCCTGCTCACACACACATGCGCACACAGCAGTTTAAATGATGCTAAAGAAATTACAAGAGCAGCATTGATATAGTGCTCATATGCCTGTTTCACTAGGCAGTACCAAAGCTTGGTAAATACCTCAAATACAAGTGATAATATTTGCAGTGCCACTTGCATACACAGCTAGCACACACCATAAGAGCCAAGGCTGTGTTAACATCCACACAGAATATCCCTACTGCCAGGAAGCACAGCAATGGATTTGCTTGCCTTGGAGACTCAAAGCTAAGACGCAAAAGAACTCAGATTTTACCACGGAATTCTGCAGCGACTATGCACAATTTTAGGTGCAGGTGCAAACTCCACAAAAGCTGACTTTATTGAAAAGAATTTAAATAAGCTAATATCTGATTCATGCCTTCAGCATCCAGGAAAGATTTAGGATGGCAATGTTACAATCCATGTATGTATCTTGGAAACACAGGTCAAGATCAAAAGAGAAACTAATGGTAAGATTGTGTCCCTACATGCAGTTAACTTGGAAACATTAAGCAAAAGGTTAAAAGAACACTAATTTTTAAGCTACCACCTACTTCTTCAAGTCACTGCTGTCTGAATTCTGTACCACTAGCAAGAACATTACTGCTAGTTTAGTGCTACAGACCCTTGTTGATATTCAGAGCACAAAGTGATAGGGATGCCTGCACATATTGTCTGGCTGTGCTTGTTTCTCTGGAGATCTATCCTGAGAGTGACTGCTCATCTTACAAGGGTGAAGCAAGCTATAACTGACTTAGAAACTCTATAACAAAATAACACACCCCCCCAAAAAAATAAACAAACAAACAAGCAAACAAACAAAAAAACATAAGTTCCTCACAGCCACTGCAATAAACATTTAAGGAGCAACTTCTTCAGCTGTCCAGTGAATTTGAGGAACCAACCACCAGATGGCAGAAAAATGCAGTTTAATTTCCTCATCATCACAAAGAATTCACCTAACAGATTTCTTACATCTCAGATAACAGGTAATATGATCTGTCAAGCAATGGCAGATAAAAGATGACAGTAAAGCTGATTCTTGCCTAGCATACGTACTATGTTGACTTCCTCTCCTCTGCTGTAAAACCTGAAGAACGTTGAAATGATTGAAAACTGAAGTGTTAAAACAGCTAAACCCCACACCTAGTTTCATTATTCTGAAAAGTGCACCATTACAGGAGTAAGGCCAACCTTGTTAAAGATATTCTGTTATTACAATATCACTCCATGTAATGTTAAAAGGATAGAATATATGGAGAAGTTATTTCCTGATTCAGGTATATAATGGCTGCTTTTCCACCCAAGAATTATGCAAACAGTAATGAGTAGTAGAAATGCTGAAGCAGGGAGTAACAGAAAAGATCCAGGAAGTTTGACAGCAAAATAAAATATGAGAAGCAAAATTCTGCTTTTTATCCACAAACCCCTAAATTTAAAATATATTATTTTTACAACAAAAGTGGCGGAGTTTGTTTTAACAAAATTATATCCATGTCTTGAAACTTCATACATTTGCATTAACTTTTTTAAAAAATATATTGTAATAATTTCCCCATTTTTTAAAAAGTTTGCACTATTTGGCTCTTCTTTCATTCCTACAGCCTTCTCTATGTGTGCATTTCCTTACTTTGTAGATATTTATTCTTTCTGTAAGTTTTTTCCTCTCCTTTAATGGTCATCATTCTTTAATAACATCAGTAGGTGCTTCAATTACTACAACATATGACAGTTAACAGTCTTATTTTTTCTACATTTCAATTTTTTCCCTTCTCTCTATTCCTACCCTAAAAAAACCCAAAAACCAAAAAACAAACTGAGAAAATCCCAAAACTATAGTTCAAAACAAATACTTCAAAAACTATATTATGAGAAAGCACTATGATCACTGTAGCAAAGAGAAAACCTACAAACCCCAAACTGTTTTACAGTGGCTCATTCAGCATCCTCATGCAGATCTTACAGGTACTCTATTAGCATAGATGAGCTAAACAAACATTACTGTAAAACCAACCTATTTTACATTTACCTATTTAATGTAAAGATTAGGATTTTCTTTTTTACAGACTGAACTTTTCACCACCACAATAAACAAAACCAACCCAACCAAACATTACTACATTTAACCTTAGATTACTGCCTGTAGTCCTTTCACGTAACTACCAGGTCAGCGAAAAAAATTCTCACTCAACTGAAAACAAACGGATTTTTACTGAAATCCTATCTGCAAACTTTTAACAAGAATTTGCTTTTTCATATGGCACTATTATAGCAAAGGGGTCTCAGACCACAATGCTTGGGTAGGAGAGCAAGCCCTCTTTACTGCACCAAAACTGGCATTTAACATTGTGGAAAGTAAGAAAAAATGGCAATATAATCAATGGCCTTTCTTCCTCCACCCCCCCTATAAAGTACTGTTGAAAACACACAACAGCAGAAAAGACCAAGGAAGCAAACTGTTATTTGTCTTGAGTAAAAAAAAAAACAAAAAACAACTAACCAACCAAAAAATCCCAAAAGAAACACCACAAACAAAAAAACCCCACCACACTGAAAAAATACCAAGTTAGCATTTTCAAGGCACTTTGGAAATTACAGAATTGCTCTGCAACAAATCAGCCACTGAACCAGGAATAAACATGTCAAAACAGAACATCTGATACATAGCCTGAATAAATCTGACACAACAAAGCTGAAATTCCTTTCAAACTCCACTTAAACACTGTTCAAGGAAGGACACTTTCAACACCAGTGCCACAGAAAGTTTGCTATAAAAATGCATAGTTGAATATTGCATTCTAATTCATGTTCTTAATACAAATTAAAACAAAAAAATGTTCTGTTTTCAGGTGAAATTAAGTTTTTCAATGTCAAGCTTATCCCACATGATGATGGCTGGATTGAACTGCAGCATCACTTTAGTTTCCTGAAATAAGCAAAATTTAATGAAATGACTGAGTACTAAAAAGAATATTTGTTTACAGTTTCATGATTAATGTGATTAACAGGTTACTGCTTGATACGTCACTTACAGACTAAGTGATAACATATTTACTAAGAAGTCAGGATAAGTTACTTACTGAAGTAAAAGCCAGAAGTTCCTCTTCAGTTAATTTGTGTATTGGGTTGTTCTTTTGAAGGTCTATACTGTAAAGGAAATAAAAACACACACATAAAAAAAAGCTATTTTAATCTTTGCTCTACTGCTATACAGAACATTTTTCAAGCTTGCAGAAATGTAAAGTACATTCTGGAAAACCGTTACAATGACAAATGGGAGTATGGTATGTGCAGAAGATGGCCTAGACCTAGGAGGAGTTGCAGAACAAAAAGAACCATTTAGCGGACCAAGATACTTTAGTAGTAACTTTCTAATACCATTCTAAATTGAAACATCTTACTCAGTTTAAGCTCATGGGAATAACAACTTTACAAATACTTATAAGCTTTAAATCCATTCTCTGCTTATACAGTGGTCTGTTTTCAGTTAAAATTCTATGACTATGTGGATACAGATTCTGCAAAACAAAGACACTAAATGTCAAAAAAGTCCCGAAGGGTAATCAAACACCCTCTTTCTAGTCACTCTAGGTACATGACCACAGGGGTCCATCTCTCACTAGCTGGCATTACCACTAGCTTGTAGTACACAAAGGGGGAAAACCAGAAGAATATACAGAGATGAGAAATTATTTTATTCACAGTTGGACACGTTTACAGAGATGATAAAGAAACTGGGCTTAAAACTCAGTGTGGATGGATGTTCTCTTTAATCAGACCACCAACATTTACATGTATACTACAGGAGATACCTCTAAGTGGCACAAAGAGCAACACAGCTAATATTCAAGCCCCCTATGAAAACAAAAGGTATCACATGAAAATATATACTAAATCATAGCACAGAGTATGGATCATCACCAAAGCTATATAGTGGCTATATACATAAGCTGAAATTCATCACACTATTCCTTAACTTTGCAGCAGGCTTCATATTATAGGTTAAAATGCAAAGACAGTATATTAATTGTGATGATAGGTCACAGATTGAAATTATGCTCCCTATATTACAGACCTCAGTTTGGAGGCAAGACTTTGCCGCAGTCTGACTTTCGTCTTGCTTTGTTAATTCTTCTTAGTACATATGATACAATCACCATTACAGAAATAACAGCCAATACTTTGATTAAAACTTTGTTACTAGCCACAAGAACAAGGTACAGAATAGAAGCTGCTTGTCAAAAAATAATTTATCTTTGAAAAGACATGGCAATCAACAAAGGTTCCTGAGGACAACAGAAAGCAAGTATCACTATCTTCTGGAAGAGCAAGAAGGAGGATCCAGGTTAACCTCACCTCATTCCTTGGAAACGATATGAAACAAATCGTCCTTGAAGACATTTCCTAACGCATGGAGAGAGGAGGCAGTAGACGTTCACCAAGGGGAAGTCATGTTTAATCAACTTATAACCTCTATGATGAAATGACTGGCTTGGTAGATTTGGGGAGAGAGGTAGATGTTGCCCACCTGGACTTCAGTCAGGATTTCAGCACTGTTTCCATTACATATTCATAAAGAAGCTCATAAGCAGACAGTGAGGTGGACTGAAAACTGGCTGGACAGGTAGGCCCAGAAGGTTGTGATAAGTAGTAGAAGGTCTAGTTAGAAGCCAATAGCTAATGGTGTACCCCAAGATTTTTTCCTTCCTTGACAAAATTTTTCATGAGAACAGGGAAGTAATAAATTCTCTGCTTCAGGCACTTCTTCCCTTGTCCAATGTCAGCTGCTAGCAGAAATAGTTACAGTCAGCTTGAGGTAGTCAACTGAAGTCACTAAACACTGGTCACTAATATAAATGTGACTTCAGATGAAAAATAACACATTTCTCTATTCATTGGGAGTAAGGGGAAGTAAAGAAGGCAGCAAGAAAACTTGAAATATAACAAGAACACCACAGCAGCAAGGCAGCCGGAACACTGACACGACCATAGCCTTTGAAA
This sequence comes from Nymphicus hollandicus, assembly GCA_009823435.2. Lineage (NCBI taxonomy): Eukaryota > Metazoa > Chordata > Aves > Psittaciformes > Cacatuidae > Nymphicus > Nymphicus hollandicus. The sequence continues at coordinate 10,536 of WTXV02014417.1, forward strand.
GGCAAGGGTAAAGCAAGGGACAGCTAAATTTTCATAAAATTCAAACTTATTTTTTCAGCATCCTAAACATAAATTGATTTGAGCAGAAAGGACTAATCCGCTCCTCATTCTAGGCAGATTTTTGTCACAGCTTTTTGAAGCATATAGCTGCAGTTCTTCCAGATCAAAACAATGCTATAATAGGTCTCTAATTTCCATTTCTGCCACATCCACGTAAAATGCCTTATGACACATAAATACAGTAATATAAACCTTGAAACATAGGAGAAAAATGAAATTGTTTTAATGATTTTCCAATCTAAATCAAATAAAATTTAAAGTTGTGTTTTAAATCTGAATCTGGAGTAGAATTGTACGTTGGTTTTAAACATTTTTAATGACTGTATTAGCTCCTGTCAGAGTATCTTCCAGACATTCCACTTCTATGCCCTGTATTTGTTTTGATTTCAAGGACAGGTTAAGCAGTTCACCCCAGAGAATTTTAGGAGTTGAAATCAGAGAGGAATTTAGGAACTGTTGTTGTAGGTTTTATGATCTTTTCACAACAACATGAAGAGAAGTCACTAATCACCACATCATTCACCTTTGGTATTTTCTGTTCACTCTAGAATCACATCTTAGGTAGCTGAATGAAATAGAAGAAGGAAAGAAAACAAAGAGAAATAGGTATTCTTTAGACAGATAAAACAGAATCTTAAAGTAAAATCTATTCTGCAGCAGGAAAAAAGTGTTTTCTAGCAAATCAGCAAAAGCTAATTGCCAATAGCTTACAATTTACAACCAATTCTTTAATGTGATTAATCAGATCTACATTTGCAGCCTAATAAATAAGGTATCCAGTTTAACTAGTTACATAGTTTGCAACATAAACAGCCATAATCTTTGTAGCAATGGAATTAATAGCAATCATTCCAACGTATCCCTTTTTGGATGATGATTCAAAAATTTTTGTTTCAAGAACTGATTTAGAAAGTTGACAAATGTTAAAGAACATTGTTAAAAGCTATTAAAAATGAAACAATGTTCTTCAAATAACTGAAGTTGCATTAAAACAGAATACAGAAATGATCATGGAGCCTGGATAGTTAAGTAATAATAATTATAATAATGAAATATCCCTAAAAAATTAATTATGGAGTCCAAAAACTGTTTCAGGAGCAATTAACCAAGAGAGCCAAAATCAATGCTAAATCCTTCTTCCTGTACAGCAGGAACAAAAATTCTGAGAGTCCACAGAACCAAAATCACAGTCCTGGTATAAAAGCTGTTTTAGAGAAGCTCGATGAGTTCACTGCATTAACATTTATTGCAGAAGAAAGGGTCCCAGGGACCCTTTCTAGGTAAGGGAGAGAATTACAAGAGAGAATCTTTCTCCAATTAAATATCTGCAGAAGAGGTTATATGCTACGAAGTTGGATGTTAAAAAATTAACAGGATAAAGAATAGTTAGAAAAAAGTTTAAAATTAGTTTTGGAATGAGATGGCTGAAACACTAAAAGCAGTGCCCAAGTCCTCATTTAAAACTATGTCAGTGCCTGAAGATAAGACAGCAACAAAAACGATGCCAACCTTTAAAACTGGTGTCAAGGGATCAGTGAAACTACTGGCTTATAAGCATATCATGTGGAAGGTAAGGAAAGACTATATAATAAACAGAAGGATTAGAGATATCTGGACAAATGTGTGTGGGGAGAGTCAGCCAGGCATCTGTAAAAAAATATTTCTGCTTTACAAGCCTGCTGGGGGCTTTTGGAAGGTTTAACCAGTGTAAGGATACACATAAGCTGCTTGACGAAATTAACTTGGATCTCTATTTGAGAAGACCCTCACCAAAAAGGGTTTTAAAAAAGAAACTGTGCCTTTATATGAGATAAATGTCTTGGCAAACATCACTAATTGATTAAAAGATAGGAAATGGTATGAGACATAATCAGACATCCCAATGGAGGTGACCAGTGCAATCTTGCACAAAATCCAGATTCTGTGATGTGATCCATACGCTATAATATTAATAAACAAACTGGAACAGAAGAATGTATATTGAGATGACAAATGATATTCTTTGAAGTAAGGATGTGATTAGGCAATAAGAAGCCGCAGAAAGACCTAACAGGATAGTGCAAAAGGTAATAAAATAAAATACCAAGCAATGCACAAGAGGAAACACAATCCTGGCTCCACAAAAAATGGTAGGTTCCAACCCAACCATATCTATTCAAGAGCATCTCTTGAGCACTGCAGCTGCATGAAAACACTAGCTCAATACTAGCCAGCTGTTAAAAAGGCAAATCAATATGTAATTAATTAGGAAAATAACAGAGAATCACATACTAGAGTATACTACATAAAGTATACAAGTCAATAACAAAGCCTACATAAAATATTACATAAAGCCTTTGTTTGTCCATCCATGACTAGGATGTTCTGTTCTTGGCCTTCATTTCAAAAAAGAATAATTCAGTACTGGAAAAAAATCCAGAAACAGACAGCTAGAACAATTGTTTTATAATGATGAATAATTTGTTTTATGCCTTATAAATATGTAACAACTTCTACAAAAGGAACATCTGATTAGGGTAGGGACTAACCAAAGAGGGACATTGCAGAGATTTTTCAAGATTGTTAGGATATAGGCAAGTTAAGTCACTAAATGAAGCCAGTGGCAACCAAATCGTGACAAATATTTAAGATACATTGAGCATGCAGACGAGGCAGATTAGGCTCAGGAAATCACTTTTTAGAGGCTGGGAAAATATTAGGGAGAAAGGAGCAACACATGCCTGCCCTGTTATTGCTCACCCTTAGGTATCTTTTCACAGTCACTCTTGAAGAAGAGTGTAAAGTTAGATGGCTTAAGACAACTGCTGTTTGTTTGCTTATGTTTCCTGGCATGCTACCTCTCTGCAAGTACAAACAATTCAAATTCAAGTTCCTCGGGTAACTACAGTTAACTAGCATGAAATGTATGATGAAGAACAGACATGTCAAATTTTCCACACAGGCATTTTCATGAGTATTTGCTGTATTTCTGTGCAGTTTGTTTTTACCAACTGCATTAATTTTGTGAATGAAGAAGAGCTAAACCAAATAAATTTATCACTTTACAAGCTTTTTTGAAGTTTCACAAAGGTATTCAAAAGGACTAATGTTTTTCATGTGAACATTTTGAACAGCAAGACAGGAAGCTCATTTCCATATTGGGAACCTCTTCACACAGTCGTATGCACTGGTGCACATCACTGTTTTTGTAGCAATCATTTTAAGCAGCCATAAACTGACCATGGTGAGATTACTGTCTGGCACCTGTAATCTGTTTGTTTCAAAAAGCCAGTAATAATTTATACCTACATTATATGTTTGTAAATATTAGCCAGAGTGCCAAAAAGTATTTAACAGAAAAACTGTCATCACTTTTAATGCTGTCCTAGATTTTATGTTGTAGCTTTTACATTCATTGGACAAGATCTGTACACTCTGGCTTTCCACAGCCACTGTAACATAACCTTTTCCATCTCAATGGCTTGGAAGAAAGAATGCTCTCTCTTATAAAACCAGATGAAAACAGTTGTTTACCTGCTGTTGCGTTGTACTTCTGATACAAGCTATATTGCATGAACTTGCTATAAAGTGCAAAGAAGGCTGCTATCATATATATCTAAAATCTTAATAAGCACCTAACTTAAACCATGTAAAATTTAGGCCTTTAATCTAGTTAAAAGTCTATGCTTCCATCAGAGTCCATGCAAAAATACAGATAAATGTAGGGATTGATTTAACCCATTGTAAAATAAGTGCCTGCAGTGAAATTAATCACACTCTGCAGGTACTGGTTCCTCCATTGACTACAGAACAGAAAGCTAAGATCAGATTCTCAAATTTCAAGTAACTAAATATTTTGCTGGTTCCCCTACTCAAGTTTCTTGGGAATGTATTTTGGAATGTATATTGGGATTTTATTTTTCTAATTACTCAATTGATTCAAAAGCTCATATTCAGTAATTCTGTTAAAAGCCTTTTAGTCTTAATGCTGTTTAGTGCTTATGCAGCTGTTTCATGTATGCTTCTACAACTAATTCTGTAAACTGTATAATATATTATTGAATGCAAAATAAATTACTGTAAAATAAAAGTTATGCTTCCTGATACCAGCTGAAGACTGGTGCATAGTCTGTGACTGAGCTGAGGTACCTCCAATATAACACACTATTTTGGTCCGATTTGATTCTTGAGAAACAGCAGAATATTAAGAAATAACCAGCCATTGGACATTTCTCTTTGCTTTCTTAGAACTTCTAAAAGTTTCCTGGTTGAAAAAAATGGTGAATCAAGTGATGAGAAGGGATTTCTTTCCAAGCTGCTGACACACACCTGGGTTGTCTATTCTAACAGCCATCTACTTTGGGCTATTTCTAAGTGACAAGGGAAACAGACTCCCCTCTCAGTTTCTCAGCATTTTGGCATCTATACTATATTAATACATTATTTAAATCATACATTGGTCCATTCTTTTTATTTTATTTTTATTTTATTTTTGTATTGGAGCTTTAATATCTTTTTCCATCTGCCTCTGAAAGTTTAGTTCTAGGCTCTATGCAAAGTTCTGGCCACAGTCTTAAGGCTTGACTGTAAAATAAATTTTATACTATCATGACTAGTTTCATCTAAAATATCACCAAAAAGTCCTAGCCAAGTGATGCTTCTGCACTCCTAGGATTTTCTTCTAGTATTTCCTTTAGGTTGCATTACTCCTGCAGTGAGATGATCTGAAGACACCTCTAGACAACATACTTCCTACATAGATACTACAAAATCTGTATTTGATGGAATAGGAAACCTTAGTGTAAACAAAGCAGACTGGGGTGGTTTCCCCCACACACACTTTGTTTTAGCTACAGTTCCATTATCATAAGAGGTAAATGTTTTCTTTTAGATTTAGTTCCACAGACTGTCCAGTATTTGGAAGAAGAAATGGAATAGCCAAACGCTCTAAAGGAAAACTGCCTCAAATTACTGGTGCCACAGACGACTGGCTGGGTACAGTTTACACTGCTACTTTTTTATATAAATGGATTACTGATAAATAAATTGCTCTTCCCTTTCATGAGAGTAACAGAGAGGTCTAAAAAAAAAAAATCTGATTAGGCTCGTGCATGCTATTTCCAAGCTAGGTTATGCAGACTGCACGAGATATTGCTTCCATTTTTGTAAAGACAACTGGTATGAGATACTTTATATCCTCTTAAAATGTTACTGGGGAGGAGGAGATGAAGATATTTGCATTGATACTGTAATAGTACTTTGCTTAGACACTTAATCATTGTAACCTACTTGAAATTAAGCTTACTTCACAGACAGAAACAGTATGCATATTCAAATAATTCCATAGGATCCTATGTAATTGTAACTGTCTTCCAAAAACTGTAATAATTTTCAGTCTGTTCTGCTATCCACAAACATTTCTGCATGCTGCTGATTGAGCTAGCATTACTTAGCTACAAATGTATCAGTTGCATTAAGGGGCACTTCTGTAACATTTGTTGTAAAATAAATACTAGCAAACACAGTGAAATATACAGGAAAAAAAAATTCTCACATTTACTCTTTTTCTTTACCTGCGGGTTGCCTTTCTTCAACAAACCAGGTCAGTCTCTTAAAGTTTATTTGCACAAGAAAAAACACCCACTGCTGACAATGTCAGTCAACAACAGATGCCATTGAGGTGATACTAGACTTTGCTTTAGGTCTAGCTACAACTGCTTTGGAATGTTAAAGGAATTCTAAAGCCAAGTTATTATGAAATTAGTTATTTACTCTATAGAATTGAAGTCCTCGAGCATAAAAGAAAACCAAGGAATTTGCTACAGCTTAGGTTTGAGACGTATGTTTTGTTTAAAAGCCAACAGTAAATGCTTTAACATATATATGCTTCCTTGCAAACTGATATGCCAATAGCTGGTATAAACACCAATGGTACAGCCAGCAATTCAAGCCTAAAACTCCACTCAGTCACGAGGTTTGTATCCTAAATTCCCTCAAAAGAACAGTTCAGAAAACTGACATTCTAGTAGCATTTCTGCAATATGGCTGGATATCAACTCTTGTCTTCATCTATGGCTGAAATAGTTTCAGTTGCTTAACACTGTCCAACCCCCTGAATGGCATTTACTATTCCTGCAGGGAAGCAACACTGAAAACTTTTTTTTGGCTGTTTTTAGTTTCTTTAATGAGCTTCTTGCCTTGAGTCCTGCCAAACTTACATACCACTTGGATTAATTATAATGTACACACAGAGCTGGGAGTCAAAATTGTTTCTAGCCACTATTCAGAGCATGACAGTCGTGGTTTCAAAGTGACATACTGTGGTGAAGAAACCTACTGTGCAGCCAAGTCAATGAAAAATACAAATTCTACCCTTTCAGAAAGAGACCAATAGACAAATTTCCTTCAGAAGGATGAAGGCAGGAGGGATGATATATCCTGAATACAAGAAAATACTGTATTAAAAAATTAAATGCATGTGACAATACTTCTCAGGAAGGGGAAGGCCTTCACTTGAGTCAGTGTAAAAGATTGAAAGTGACTTGGTCAGGAATGTATATCAACTCCTTTGTCCTCAAACTGGATCTACATGTGGCCTTGAAAAAAAAGATAAGCTTAAGCCTCAGGGAATAAAAAAATATGAAGCCACAGTACATATTCCACTCACGAATTCCCGATTACAGTGGATGGCAGAATGGTTAAAAGGCATAGCTGAAACCACAGATATTTGACTTCAACTATATTGCCAAGCAGGTGTCAGGCCCTTCAAAAAGCTGCAGTCTGAGAAATAGGCATATGAAAGGAAACAATCTTCTCTCCATCAACGATTTCCACTGCACTTTATGGGACAAGAAGAGGAAAACAACTGAAAGTTTTGGCAAGTGGGAAGAGGAGGGGTAGAGAAATATTATAATGTGCTACAGAACAAGCAAAGGATAAAAGAACAATATAGCAACTAATGAAATTCTGAACTGGACACTAAGTTCACTCTGAGACAACTGAAAATTCTGCCCACATATAATGCAAGCCATACTATTTTATCCAGACTACATAATAATGAAGGAAAAAAAGTCTCACTGACTCGCCACTTTATTATCACAATGATTCATGCAGTTTGGGTTTTTTTTGAGTAATTGTGAACTAATTTACCATATTCCAAGGATTACAGCAAGCTCTTCTGCACACAAATCTGGTACTTGGTACTGATCAGCATCTGCTAATTTTATCTCATTAAGCAACGTATCATCATTTAAGTCATAATTCTGTGGAAGAGAAAAAAAATTTTAAGGTCAATAGAAATTGTTACAGAGAAATGTATGCCTTCAAAATAAGAAAAAAAAAAAAAGTAACTTTTGTTTTGAAACGGATACTACCAACACCAGAAAGAGACACAAGGGAAAGTAATTTACCATTCTATAACTGTGATAGAATAACTAACTAAGCCAGTAGAATGAAGTACCATCCGAACCACTTTTACTACAAGTATACTGGTTGTCATACAGGAAGAACAGCATTCAGAGCAACTTTAAAATTACCTGAACATTGATTTTTTATTTAAGGGCTGAAAAGGATTTTCCTTTTCAAATTGTTGCTCATAGTGTTACCAACAATGTTGCTCTTTATTTTATATATATTTTTAAAAAAACCAAACAGTCCTTAAACCAACTATTGTACTACTGGTTTTTAGTTACCAGTAGTATTTTTTTATAATCTATTAAAACCAGAAAATGGATTATTTTAATAGTTTTTCAAACTTTCAATTCATTTCCCTTCAATGTCCTATTGATAGCTATTTCCAGAAAGCATCTTTCATTTGTAAGGTGAAAACAAGGGTCCATGGAAGAACAAAAAGTGAATAGGAATGCTTTGAAGTGGGCTATCTGCATTCGTAACTGATATTCTATCACTATATAAATGAAACTAAACTATGAATTGTCAAAGAATGTGAAGAAAATAAATTTGTTTTAAGGGGATAATGAAGGCATTCCCACTCTTAGAGGCATATTTAATAACATCATTTTCTTTTCTTACATTAGCATATATAAGGATCATCTACCACTTCCAGATGAAAACTATTTGAAAGTTCTATGCTATTATAATGATACCAATCCACTATATGTAACCTAAGTTACAATTTAATATAAGACAATTAGAAAAAATTTCCAGCTTCTGGCCTACATAATCTTTAAAATCTAGCCTGTAAAAACAGTACTAATTGCCTTAATGTCACTATGAATATTGATCAACCGAACTGTACTGCAACTGTACGCACAATTTTAAAGCCTGACTTCCATCCCTAGGTTTAAAAACAAATTCCTTAATCCCCCAAAAGATAAAATCAGCTCTGAATTTTTTTAGAGCTAATCAAACAATTATAAGATGCCACTTTATATCAGGAGTCCTTATGCATCCCTGAAGTTTTCCTTTCACAGGAACTGACTTGTGAACAAAGCTTTGAATTTACAGTCTCAAATATTTTTAAATGCAAATAGTTTTCCTTCTAGTGCCATCTGGGATAACATAATTGCTCAGCACCAGGGGGAAGCAGGAAGCACTTGACCAGAAATCAGCCCAGCTACCAGTCCAACAATCAGTCACATTGCTATTTTGGTTGTATTTTTAATGGAATTAAATTACTGACTACTTAATTGCAAAATAGCTTGTTCAGTCACCTTACTGAATAATAATAGGGGGAGAACTTTTAAGACCATAGAAGTAAGAACTCCAAAACAGGAGATGAAGACTAATTGTGACCAGTCTCAGTTTGGCCTTTATACATACTGGCAGAGTTTATAATTCTCTTAGGAATTTTTCCCACTCATCCAGGACAATTCCTATCTTTACACAAATAAGAGTATTTTCCTTTATCTGAAAATGGCAGATGTAAAATAAGAACACTAGACAAGGGAAGAAAATTCCCCTATAATAATTCTGCAGCATAATTACAGGCCATTTACCTTTCCATGCATGTATGTTAATTCTGTGGAAATTCTCAGCACCTCTCAAGTCTTTGCTTTTATGCGTTTGCCATGAATAGTCTTTTAAAAGTATACAAGACAGATCACACACCTGCCCTAAACTTAGATGGAGATGCAATGATGTTGTTGGTAGCTTCTGGTAGATGGAGAATAGCATTAACTCCAATTTTTAGCTAAAATAGCTTCAAGGTACACTCAAAGCTGACAAATTTGAGACCATACCTGGCAAAAGAAACACTAGGACTCACTGTTAAAGTTAGCACTGACAAATTACATGTACAAGTTGCTTACTACATTATTCATAAAGACATGCTAGAAAAGGGGGGGGGGGATAAAAAACTTTAACTGGTAATTCAACAAACACATGAATTGGAGAATATACGTAGTCAAGCCTGGTCTAATGCCTGTGACAGTATATTCACACACAGTGTTAATAAAATATCTGAACTTAAAACACCCTCAGGTTTTCTTTAAAGCCATGCATTGTTCTACTAACATTATTTTCTAGAATTTCTGACACACACAAAATGCAGAAATGAGGTTCTGACTTTTTTTTTCTTTTTCCCCCCAGAAGCAGACTGTAGGAACAGAAAGCCTAACTTTCCTTAATAATTGAGACCCTGAGCAACTTACGGAGAGAATTATGACACACTCGCTCACACTTTCACAAAATTTAATTCCCTCCATGTAGCCAAAACCTCTCAAGCCCTTTCTAGCATCGTATTCCTACTTTTCAGAAGGAGTAGATATGCTTACTTTCTCTAGCATTATTTTGAAGATACATTCTACAAAATCTTCGTAGGAAGGCATGGATAACATGTACTAATTTTTAAAGGTTCTAAATACCCTCATTTCCTTCTCAAACTCCCCGCTAAAATTACTTCAGCAGCTTTGGGTCTGTTCATTAAAAGGACACACGAATATAGTATTTTATTAGCAAGGACAATATATTGCAGTCCAGTTTATACCTACAGCCTAAAACAGCGTTGTCATCATTTTATGCCAAACTAAAGTCCTTATCAGATAGTCTACAAAGGCAAATTCTTCAGAAAGTTGCAAATAACTGGATAAAACAGTTATACAATATCTCAGTTAGGGACTCTCCGGGAACAATACATCCTATCATCTTAAAGGTCTTTTCCAGCCTAAGGGATTCTATGGTTTAGTTCTAGGTAGGTTGTAGTAAGTAAGGTAAGTCTATAACTAAGTCTGACACTCACCAAGTGGCCTCACCTGAGCTTTCACTATCCTTAAATAGGTTCCTACACATAGTTCTGAGCACAAGTTGTTAACATATATGCAGTCAATCTCTTTTCATCAAATTGAATACAACACTAAGGACATACTAACGGACAAGCAAAAAATAAAAAAGCTAGGGTGGTCTCCCAAGATATTGGTGCATTCAACGTAGAAATAGGGAAGTACTGTCAAATTTTTTGCTTAAGATCCCTGCTTGACCTGGAAGTCTATCAAGGCATGAACTCTTTTATAAAGGCTTTTCAACTTAAAAGAATAAGTCTTGGACCATAATGCCTCAGTTTACCTCTGGATTCTTCAGCAAATTCAAATAACTTTAAATCCTGACCAGAACTTCTCCTCATGAAGGAAAAATGTCATTCCAAAACAATTCAGAGGTTGTTGAGCCATTTATTGTTAAATTCATCATGCACAGCCTTAAGATCCGTTGGGCCAATTCATGTAATTCATGCCAGTAGGAATACCTAGACCAATTTCCTATCTTCACACTGTCACTAAACACAACTGTCAGTCCTTAGGAATCCATGCTTTTCTGTGATGCCTTGCAGGCTCTTCTTAAAAACCGTCTCTCACCTGTCTTCCTAACTCCATCACTTAGTCACTATAAATTAATACATAAACTGTGGAAGATCATACTTGCAAATATACTTTTAGCTGAGTAGCCACATCTGTCTTGCAGACAGTCATACATTGTTTTAACCCATGTCCTTTAATACTAGACAGACATCTGCCCCGCATCTTTTCCAAAAGCCTTCAGAAATCATAGTTACATTTGTCCTAGGCACCACACACTTTTCACTTGAAGACACTCAAGAAAAGCTTCAGAACATTGTAATTTTAAGAAATTAATACAATTCTCCTCAAATACATACCATTGTTAAGTTTTCTAGAGGTGTTGGAGCTGGACTTAGTTCGCTGTGAGGAAGGAGGAATTCATCCATTCTTTGGACATCCAAAATAAGCTGTGCAACATATTTTTCCTGAAATCTTGTTCTCTTCCCCAGAGCACCTACAGAAAATCAATATAAGTTTATATTAATGAACACTAAGAACCAGTAATCCCATCAAGTACAAGAAAGTTGCTCACAGTAAAGCAAAATAAAGACAGAAACCCATTAAGAATTAACCTATGAAATTTAGTAGTGGTTTAAATCTGCTTGATCTCTTCGCAGTGAGCTACATGCCTTCTCACTAGGACATACAAACAAACATATACTACAAACATACAAATGCAGCTAGGTAGGTCGCAAAGCCATTTTTAAGTAATTTTTCACCATATTGTCTCCTGAAAACTCACAGTAATCAAGTTTCATCCCTAGCAATAAGCCACAAGCAATTGTTTGATTTGCCTGCTAAAAGTTAATGACAACATAGAGACACTTAGGCAAATGAAAAATCCCACAGCATCTTACAGGTCATCATTTTAAGTATTTCAAATCTTCATTTGGAGACAGTCTACAAAGAAGAACCACAGACATGACTTTACCATAATACAGCATATAAGACACTGTAAAAGTAATGTAAGAGAGTGAAATAGCAAACCAGTGAAAGCTGTCTACTGAATTTATCAATATTCAGAATGCATAACGTGAAATTCCTCTCAGGGTTATTTCATCAGTTTTTTATTGGACCCTCAGACATACTGGCATATTTCTCTTCCCTTTTTACTAATTTTTAGGAGGCAATTGGTATTTACACCAAATTGAAAAACATGTCTGTTTTTCCTCTGTTAGCAACCCATATTGCAAGCTGCAACATTGATTTCCAAGTTGCAATCACAGAAATCATAGAACAATTCCAGGATGGTAACTTAAAATAACAGAATCCTAACCAGAGCCAAAATGGACCTACAAATTACTTAAAATTTGCAGGTTTGCTTGCTTATTGTTTTGCGTCATAGTAATAATGTGAAAGCCAAATAACAGAAAAAGAGGACTGAATGCTGATCCACTTGCAGGGCATAAAATCTCTGAGGTAAAGATGATTGACTGTTCATGTGACAAAAGCCTGAGGACAAGGCTATTGTCACTAAGAGTTACCTAGCATAAGCACTGAAATAGCAGTCACCCCTTATCTTCCTGGAGGTGGAAACACAGCAGTAGGGAAGACAGAAATAAAACTGATTTCTCCTTTTCTGCCAATTACCCATTTAATGGGTAAGCCCTATGTTACGAGTTTATGAAGAAAAGATTCTAAAAATACAACCTTAAAATCACAAGGCACACTGCAGAGGAGACACAGAGAAATACTGGACAATGATGTATACTAATTTTACATGGTAGCACTCAATTCTCAATTTTAATAACACTTGAAAATAATTATACTGTAATTCACTTCCTATCATGTATTACTGCTTAAACAGCTGAATAAAACACACTTGCAAAGTTATGGTGATTAATAATACACTCGCTACCACCCAGAAATTGTGATTTGCTTATGCTTAGCTGCATACACCTCCCACTCCATTTTTTCAAGTAAAGAATTCATTGTTATTACAGGGACAAAGCAATAATTTTTATTTGGAAAATACACATCCTGTGTTGAAGCTAGGGGAAAAAATTGCTTGCTTTATACCACCACATATCCTCACAAAACAGAGGGAATCTACACAGAGATTTTACTTTCTGTTCTATATTAAAAATTCCCAGGGATGCATTACTGTGCATGAAAACCAAAACCAGACAATATGCAGATCTCAGAGTTCAGCATTATTAATCCTCCAGATCTGTTGATCTCAAATTTATTTTGGACTACCATTCTTTATCTTAGTAAATTTATAAGCAAGAAGGACCACAGACTTCTCTTTTACTGGAAATTGCTTTGTGGAGTTAGTGATGGTTGTGACTTATTGTGAGGGACGTAAATTTACTTTTTAATAAATGATGAATATAGCACAGACCTGGATTAAAGGGACGTTAAAAAGTACACAAGCCAAAACAAGTATCATTTATTCAGAAATTTCTAGAATAACTTTGGAAAATACTGATTCTAAATTGTCCAAGAACAGCAAACATTTCCATGCCATAATAAAATATTCAACTCTCAAGGACTGCAATCATTAAAGAATAAAAACGTCTTAAAGATCCTTTCCTAAAAAGGAAATTCCTTCCAAAAGCCTTAAAAATGTCTTTCCTAGAGATTGAATTTTTACATTAATGCAAAGTCTTTTCTGATGATGTAACATTCTTTCCATTTCACCCAAACATGCATGTCAAATGAGTCTGCCTAGAATGTAAACAATTCCCACATGTTTAGCTCAGTTCATTTGCCTTCAGGTTAGACATCCTTCATAACTGTTCTGAAAGATTTAAGGAGATAAACCACAGAACTTTTAGGAGTTTCACAACATTTTTCCAAGAGTCTATAACACCACAAACTCTCTCTGGAACTAGCATAACCACTTGGTAAAGTAATAAAAAAATACAAGTAATTCCAATGCATCCAAACTTCTTTTTCCCCCCTTCCAAACAAGAGAGTATCTTCCTAGGTTATATTTAAGGAAATTATTCATCCAAAATCTAAATATCTCCTTTAAAGGCAAAAAAAACCCCAAATCCAGCACGTGCTGTAAGTTGAGGAATATCCATGAATAGCCACTTTCCACCTTGATTTTAGTTAATTAAATTTTTATAGCTTGAGTATCATCATAGGCACTGATGTTTTAAATAAAAATAAAAAACCCAAACATGAAAACTTTAGGTTAATTTCAAACAAAACTACCTTATAATATCAAGTTTGCCGTACATGCCACACAGAAAAAAATCTTTCATTTTGGGTTTGTTTGTTTTTTTAGTTTTGTGTGTCTGTGTGTGTTTTTTTGGTTTGTATGTTTGGACTTTTTTAATTAAAATACTGAACTGACTCAGGATACAAGCAGAGGAAGCTGCAGCTCCAATCTAAATATAAAAGCAGCACTGCCTTGTGACATACAGTGGTTTAATAGGTAAGGAGGCTGCAAGTTTCAGTTCCTGAGTGCTTTCCACTAATAAGCCTACAGAAAAAAAACCTATATAATGGTTTTGCATTTTTACTCAGGTACAATCAAAAGTTCTCAAAACAAAGGTGTGCCTTTTATGTCATTTTAATTACCTAGCAGGACCAGCTAGACTTAACAGTCCCATATCTATACATGTAATTTTAAATGAAGTTCCAAGTGCAGCAACGTGATCTACCTGACTCCAAAGAATACAATTATCCTTTCAGAACCTAAAGTCTCCATAATGATTGAATCCTCAATACTACTGTTAATCAGAAATTTGACTTTTCTACTTATTTCCTGTGATAACAGCAGTCCTTGAAGTGACTTTAAAATGCTATTTACATGGAGTAGATCTAGGCTAGTGGCATAAAAAGTCAAAGACTGCATCAAATCATCATGCAGACTTCTTCAGAAGTGTCTACAAACAAACAAACAAATTATTCACCATGACAACAGCTAGCTCAGGAATTCCATAAGAGACGAACAGACCTAGAATTTGATACGAAACACAAAAAGGAAAGATCGCAATACCACAGCTGCTCGGACATCCATATTAGGGATGATACTGTAACTAGACAGCATATTTCTCTTCCCTTCTCCAAGTAATGATCATTCTTAGAAGACAAGTAAATCCGACCTGCTAAAAGTCAAGATTTTTCAAAATATGAGTTATTTTTTAATTGGATATGTAAAAAACTCCCAATAAATCATGTTAGGTTGGTCCATCCAACTATTCTCAAAGACTGTACAAGCAAAAACTTACCTGTGAGATTAATCTGCAGTTTCGTTATGTCTTTAGCCATATTGAAACACTGTTTAGCTTTTTTATACTCATAGTAATACAAAAATGTATAGGCACACTCAAGATGGAACTGAACTGCTAGGTGCCAGCTTTCACCGCCTGTGAACAAAGTTTCTGCTTCTGTCACTGCAAATTAAGAAAAAGAAAAGCTATTGGGATGCAGTCTGCAAGAATGATATTTTAAAAATACATTTAAAACACTGGGAGAAAAAGTCTGTTATGCTTCAAATAGACCTATTGTTCTTTACACCTCCACACATTTAAAAATCCACAGTCAGTGCACAAAAGATATGCACTATTATAAGCATTTTTCAAGTTTTACATCTAAGGATTACTACTAGAACAAAAAAAAGTTTACTCTTCACTCATTTTTTACATCAAAGCTGAATTGAGATATATTACTTTTGCAGGAAATAAACAACAAATTGTCTTGGACCTGCTGAAGAACACAGAAACTCAGAACACAGAATGTTGAGGTAATACCCTCATTACCCCAAATTACCAAGGATTTTTTAAAACATTTTTCTCTGATTTTTGAACTTAGAGGTTGGCAGCCAACTCCAGCCTGAACAGATTTTATAGTATAAACCTCCTAGGCATTTTTTTTGCTTACTTGTTAATCTTCAAAATCTTTCAATTAATACAGAAAGCTGGTAAATCTGAACATGTTTTTTACACAGCTTTTTTAATTCCATAAATAAGGATTTGCACAAATAAATCCCGCCTAGCAACTTAACTTTTTCCAAAGTCTGATTTTAGAGATTTTGTTTAATGAAAGCAAATTGGTAATTTAAAAATATTACTGCAATGGTTTTCAACTGAAGCAGGATAGAGAATGCAGCAGGTTACAACTTAATCTTCTAAATAACCCCTTCAAGAGACTACAACTATTTGAAAAAACTAAGTCTGTGCAATTTAATCTCTGCTTTTAACCAAAAGCCTATTTCAAACATATCACTTCAAAACTGAGAAAGTTAGCTGAACTTTAACCTTATATTTAAGTAATGTAACCTCTTCACTACGGAATGATCTCAGGTTTTAATGCTTCTGCCCATACTTGCCATTGAACACATTCTCTTTTTAAAAAACAAAACAATGCCCATATTAAGGATCATAAAATATCTGCCTTTCTAACAAAAGCTGTTTTTTGTAAGGGGGGGGGTGTGGGGCAGGCAAAAAAAAAAAAAAAACAAACAACAAACCAGTAAATGATTTGGGACATTTGCCATTTTTATCTGCTTTTTACACTCTCTGCAGCGCCATTCCGACGATTTCCCAAAAATTCCATTTACATGCAGAAAAAATAAAATGAGTTTTCTATGAGGTATTTTCAAGCACTAATCAAAGACTATTTAAAAGGTTTACTGAGTATTTGTTTTATGGAATATGAAGGTACTTATTTGAAATACCAGATGGCTTTAATTTGAAAGTAAATTCACTACAGATTCAAGTGTACTTCACATCATCTCCTTGGAAAACCATATCCAGGAGTCTCAAAACAGGTAATTGAAAACAGACATCTTAGTGGTTATTTAGTATCTGTGCATATGCAGCAGCATCCTCTACACAGCTCAGAGCTGCACAAACTACTGTATCTCTACCCATTATCAGCTAGTCAATAAATTTTAATTAATAACTACTTCTTTTTCAGTTTTGTTTCATGTTTTTCCAAGAAGAAAAAGTAACAGTCACATAAATGTGCTCCAAATTTCTCTGATATTTTATCTACATAACAGAACCCAAAAGTGCTTTCATATGCTCTACAGTCTCCAAAGTTAACACAACAAAACTATTCTGTCAAGTAAGAACTTTGGCATTTAACATTGCCACCTTCATCAAAACATATACGACAACTCATTTCTAAATGCAATAGAAAATTTATTCTTTGTAATTGGTTGGAAATTTTAGGTTTGTTAAATTAAATGAGGAATCTTTAGCTGACTAATTGGCAAGGGGAATGTCCATAAGCATCTTGACTCTTCATCATTCTCAGTTGCTCAGGAAATGATACCAGTCTATGTAAGAGCTTACGTTTCTTAGAAAAAAACCCCAAGTGATATAATTACATTTGACATTTTAACTTTCTACATTATGTTCTTGTAAACATACATATGTATTACATAATTTAATATTGTTTCTTTTCTCTATGTATAATGTATAACTTAGAGGTTAGGATAGAGAAAAGGAAAAAAGTTTATCTCCCCCATGAAGATACAGAAGAACAACGACATGCCCTTTTCAAAACTCAATGAGCTCAGTTAAGTAAGGATTGAAAACTACAGAATGGGTGCAAGTGAGCTTGTGACAAGTTAACAGTGTTAAGCATGGGAGAAGAAAAGCTTTGTCTACAATAACATATCCCAGTTTTCATCTTAGAGGCTGGAAAACAGCATGTGCCACACAAGTCCATGTCAATTCAAGTGAATTCTGTTCCTTCTTTACTCTCTGTAGTTACATAAGCATCTGATAAGCATCATGTTGAGAGCTGTGCCTACAAATTCACCTCCCCTGTGATATCTTAACAACTGATCCTGTAGGCCAATAAACCGAGTAATTACAAACATACCTTGTTTTATACAGGTCTGGGCAAGAGAAAATAGCTCAGGTGATCTCTCCTCTAACAACTGCTGGTGAATATTCACACACCTTAGAGTCCACCAAACTACTGTCTGAAAGAAAATATGGGTATTTCAAATAAACAACAGTTATATTTCAAATTTACAAGTATCATTAAAAAAAAACCAACAACAAACCAAACAACACAACAAAAACAAAAAACAACAGGAAAAAGGATGTGGCTTTAAAATAAAGATTTTGTAATTTATTCAATTCTAATTTCTAAAAAATACTAAACCATCCAAAATCACTGTTTTATATAAAAAATGCACACCAACCTATGTTAAAGATGAACATACTCAAGCAGCTTTACAGTGCTCTGAGAGTTTGATGGGCTTTTCCTGTTAATTACTCTAGCTGCTCTTTGAACCCTGCAAATCTTTAGGACCACATTCTGTTAAGAAACTGTGCAAACAGAAGATAAAAGGAACACTTGTGTGTGCTTATTTTGGAGCAGCCACTTGCTACTTTGATTTCACACCTCCTAATTCTTGTAACAGAAAAAGACAAAAAACCAAAACAAAACAAACTGTTTCTTACTTATCTTCTTTTGTGTCACTTTCATGATTTTAACAAGCAGCCATGATTTCACTCTTCAGTAATCTTTCCAGCCTGAAGAGTCCTAGACTATTTAGCTGATTTTGTATGGAAGCCATTCTGTATTTCCAATCATCCAGTGTTACCCTTCTATGCAATTTTGCTGTCCTGTTTTTTGTTTTTTCAGGTGGGGGTAGAAAGGACACAGCGAGAAGGAAGTGGACCAGAACTGTTCACGAGAACACCTTACAATCACAATTGAAAGTATTAATGTTTCTATGTGGAATTTCAAATAGGCAAATACCTTACTGAACTAAGTAATGTTTCTATAGCAGAGCTGAATCACAGCTCAGGAAATAGAAAGCTGTGTACAGAAAATGCAAGTTCCCCTGCATATTTTACCCCTCTCTAGCTGCACCAGGTGGAAATGCAAGGAAAAGCTAACTGATAATGTAATGGTCTAGTCTCTAAATTACGTAGAAAATTGTCACCTGTGAAGACAGGGTATGCCTCTACACAGGCCCTAATGATTACTAGTTAATCTACTATTGTTACCACACCAGTAATTTTCTATGAAACAGTTGTTTGATTTCTTCTAAGAGGCACCTATCTTCTGAACTTTTCATACAGGTATGCTTACATCAGACTGACCTAAGGGCTGTACAGTATTCAAGCATAAACATCTAAACCAATCACATGTAGTTGACTAACATCCCTAGAAAGGAGCCATCATAAAGAATAGCAGCTTCAATTTCAAAAAGCAATGAAAGATGACTTTTGATATCAAGCTGAACAAAGTAAAAGCGCACAACAGACTTTGTGAAAAAGGTCAGATCCTGACATTTCATCACTTCTTTAGAAACATAAAAGCAATTTAAATTAGTTTCTAATTACTTCAGTTTAGCTTTATATAATGAAGTATTCATTTTCCCACACAACTGATTATTCAGCTTAATGATACGATTTCCTGAAGCTTGCCACTCAGAAATGTTAGAATTGAAGAGAACACATTTATAAAGTTTCAGGTAAGCCAGATAGACTATTGTACAGAGCTTATCAGCAGCGTTAGCTTTTTGGGAGCCAAGCTGTTTTTTGGATTATTTTTAAGCATTTAATCTTCCATGTACAATTTTATAATAAAAAAGGGCTTTTATCAATGCTTTAGGTAATAGATTTCAGAGTAGTTCACACCGCTTTAAATTTATTTGCACTAACAAAGCAAAAGTATTAAAAGACTTCATTAGGATCAAACTGAAACAAGAAAGAATGGCAATCTTTAATTGCTACATTGACCTGTTGATGAAAGTAGTTTTTATCAGCTGTTCGCTTTAAACTACTATCCAAACTTGATGTAACCTAAATAATTGAACCTCCACTAGGTAGAAGGTGGCCTCCTATTATGTCAGTCTGAGCGAAGGCAGCAAGGGAATTCTCTATACCAGGTACATTTTCTGCCTTCCCGACTGACCCAGTTGCTGGAATTCAACAGCACTCATCTGTGAATAACAGGGAAAACGATGGAAGAGCTTGGCTTCCCAAAATGCAGCACAGCCTACATCTCCTACACAGTTTAATTCATCACTCATACAAAGACCCAGCTGGGAATGGATGTTGTCAGCCAAGCATACAGAGAGACCATGTGGCATCCTGATCTCCAGCCAAATTCCGTTCAGTTGGAATGTAATAAAAAGACATTGCTGCTGTTAAAAGTCCCCCAGTTCCAGAATCCTGCTACCGACCAGCCTGCTGCTAAACTACAAGGAAAGTAGAGACTAAAGTCCTCTCATGGAAAGGTCCATCATATCTTCTCATTTTTAATACACAGGCACAACAGAGAATTAAGGTGGCCTCCACATGGATGACTGCAGAAGAGGTAGAGGATAATGCGAAACAAAAGAGTAGACTTCCTTGCCATCTGGAACTCATGGCTTAGAACTTACATAGCAATGGTTAAAAGTATCCCAAATCTTGTTAAAAAAGGACACAATATATGTATGCTACATTACAGGGCATTCTCTCTCCCCTCCCCAAATAATGCCACAAACTATGCTTCTTAAAGTTGCTTCCTATTAGATTTTCTAATTTTTCCAGGTAAAGAAGGTATCATTCTCTCTTGGGGAAGACAGAGAAAATAGCTTATCCTTAAGAAAAAGATACTTGTGTTTAATTGTAATCACTTCTGACCTGTTTCTTAGAGGAAAAAAACCCAGAGCTGCAGGAAAAAAAAAAAAAAAAAGGAATTATACTGATTTACTGATTCAAAGACTGAGAGAAGCAGTTAATGAGTAGCTAGCAGTCATAATCATTAGTCACATATTTCTCACCTGAAGAGATGCAAGCTTTTGTCTTGAATTCACAAGGATTATCCTGGCTATAAGCAGCAAAACAGGATGAGAAGTCAAGGTATAGATTGATTCACCATCTAGAACCAGCATCTTCAGAATAGCTGCATGCAGCATTTTTGGCTGAAAGAAGAATCAAGGAAAAAAAAATACTAGGTTTAGGAAACATAAGTAAGTCTATGAACAAGTCATTCATGTATTTAAGGAAAAATTCTGGTTAAAACATAGGGGAAAAAAATTGCCATCTCTTGGAGACTGAACCTTTTACCAAGTCATGGTGAATTCTGCCTTATGTCTTGTGGTCCTGACACACCATATCGACATCATCTGAAGGACTCTGATTTTCTCCCATCTGAAATGTCTATGTCCAGTTAACATTATTCCCAAACACATTCCAGTAATATCCTTCCCATGATCTACAGAGGAAAGTTTCTGGTAAATCCATGCCATTCAATTTTTAATCACAGAAATAAAATAATTAGTTAAATTAATACTACAGCACTCAAATACACTAGGTATTCTTCCAGTCATGTCAAGATGTATTATCTTCATTTCCCAGAGGGAGCTTCGTGTCAGGGTGGCACCAGGGCAGCAGTATCAGAGGCATTCTTCCCTCTGTCAAAAAACCCAAAACAACTCTCCCTGCTTTGGATTCTTTCCTGTACCATGTTCCCTATAGGAATTTTTTTACTTAATGTATGTGAGGTGGCTCTCCAGGAAATCTGTCTCTGTGGTGACTGTCATTTGACAGTCACATATTCTTCTCTCACTTTGAATGCAATGAAAGCATTTAAGCCGTTTATCTTCAGGAACAGGGAGACATCAGTTCAGCAGTTTATTCCTGGTTCCATGTGACAGGTTTCCTTTGCAAACTAAAAGAAGTAGGGGTTTTGTTTTCAGTTGGTATGAAAGGGGCAAGAAAAGGGCAAGGAAGGGAAAGAGGAGAAGGTTAAATGACAGCTTGCATTTAAGTCCCTTGCCTGAGAAAGTTTGTCATTCAGTCCACACAACCAGGACAGAAGTTATTTGAATCACATTTCAGCTTTTTAAGCTGAATGAATAATGTAATTCCTAAGTTACTTGAAACTGTTTTCAATACCTTTACCAAAAGGTTACAGTGAAGACAGAAGTTGCAAGCCACATTTACTCCCCTAGTTCACCTTTCAATAACAAGTCTGCAGGCTATTTTTTTTTTCCCCAATTTGCTTAGGTTTGTTAGTTTTTTACCTTGCATTAACATTGCAAATACTTTCACTTTGTAGACAATGACTAGGGGCTTTGTTTACTCACAGTGGAATCTTGCATGACATCACTGCAGTCATTTCGGTTCCACTGTGGAAAACAAAGTTTACAATAGTCTGAGAAACCACTTGAGAATTAAGGAAACAAACTGCCAAGTATATCGGATCCCTCCCACCTCTACTGATTCAGAAAGGAACCACCTTACCAACATCTCTACTCTGATCTTGAGAGGGAAAGTCAGCATTCAGTACTTCTAAAAATTCTTTTTTAGAATACATACATGTAATTGCACACCTAATATAATTTTAACATGAACTTTTTCCCCTGTCTGCTCCATTTTGATTCTATAATCAACGTAGACAGCACTTAAAATACTCAGTGGGAAAGCAAAGCAACTATAAGTTTTGATATAGAACCATCTTCTAAAACAGCCTTGCTATACTAATCTACACTTGTTTAGGCACTGTAGCAAACAATCTCAAACTCACATTTCAAGTCCTTTCACTGGAAAAGGCTCAGTCCAACTAATGTAACATTACAAGGGATGTAATGAGGGTGGGAGGAGGAGAGATGATGACATGTCACAGCCTTGACAATAAGCCAAGTCTCAGAGCCAAAGAACTGTTACCATATTTAAACAAATCCACATTCTTTTCCATGAAGCAAATCCCATACAGGAAAGCATACATCCTTTCTTTTAGCTGAGAAAGCCTAAACCAACATTCATTCTTATAGCTTCTGCTCTAAGACCGCACTATCGGTGTAGAATTCTAACAATAGAATTTACTGCCCTAAGGTAGACTTTAAAGATGAAAGAACAGCTACATGTAAGAGCTAGACACTTAAGTTTTTATAGCTTCAAGGGCTGAAAGGTTAGGAATCAAGTTCATAAATATCCCTAAAGCACTGACTAAGAGTAAAAAGCAATTTTGAGCTTGCCTTGTACCTAAACACTTAAATATTCAAAGTTTTGAAGCTATCTCATAGAGCTCAAAAATTCCACATCTCTCAAAATGGACACAACCCAAACCTTGCTAACATGTTCCTGACTTAGTAAATCTGGGTTAGATTGTTGAGTCTTACTTTTTTCACCAGACTTCACATCAAAACATGCAATTATCTTATACAGGAATAATTTTATTAAAACACAGAAACATATAGTAGACAATTACTGTACGAACATAGGATGAGAAATCTCTGAAGTAATCATCCAATTTGTTGGATCTGCAGGTGGTTCCATTCAACTAAATACAGACAAATGAAGCTTAATTCACTCTAAATATTTAATTTTTAATCTCTGAAACATAGCTGGTTATGTATTCAGCTTCCAAACACTAAATTAATGGCTACTGTCAAGTTACTGTTAGTTACTACTAAAACCCTGAATCAACTGCAAGCTGAACAATACTCTTGGCTATTTCAGTTTTCACAGTATTTCAAAAGAATTTCCAAGCACAACCATTACCACCTGAGTAACGATAAAAATCAGAAAAAACCTCCTGCCACTCACATTCAACAGCTCTGAGAATAAAGAGTAGGAGAATTTTAGTTTATGGGCTTCATGCCCTTTTCTTGCTAACAACAGTGACTAGAGGCCACATGAGCATTTGGTATGCCTTTATTTTTGTATCAGGAACTGTTCTGAACTTGCCTTCTAACATTTCATCAGTTTTTTCCTCAGTCTTGGAGATCCTTCCCGAAATCCAAAAAGGTAAGTGAAGACATACACAGAGGTAGAAAAAGCCAAACCAAAGGTTTGGGAAGACTTGATTAAACAACTGTGGGGGGGAAGGGGAGCCTTTTATACCAGGCTTCTTAGATTTTAAACAGTACAAAGACTACCGCACAACAAATTGTCATTTGGCAAAACTAAAGTGTTGTATCTTCCAGAATAATGGAGAATGTACTGTGGTTACCAGGCAAATATTTGCTCCTTTGGAACACAATTCACTCTTTAATCTAGACTTCAGGGGACAGAAAAAACGGGTTTGTTTGTAACTGCTTCGCTCTTTGACTTTCTACAAAGGAGACAAAATTACAGTTGAGGGTCCAGTTTCATGATCCAAACCAGCAACAGGTAACCCATGCTGAGCCAACTTGCAGTCTCAAGATAATAAAGGTAAGCTAGCACACGCAAGTCTTCCCTGAGAGTGCTACAGGTAGAAGTACTTAGCTATGACGTTCTTGGTACGTATTCCCTACAAGGTTACTTTGCTCCACTTTTAAGGGAGTATTTTCCAAGTGGCTGCTTGGAAAAAGTGGCTTCTTGGTTAAGAATCTCCCTTCTTTTCTAGCAAGGGAATGTCAGGCTACACTGTAGGCTACTTTAGCAGATTATCTCTGCTTACAAGTCTGCGCCACCCACATTCAGCCTTTATCATCCATCCTTATATTCCCCACAAGAGGCAGAAATTTGCAAAATCTTCAAAGCCTGTATCTTGCTGGTCGCTGGTACTCAAACAGCACAGTCAGCCTAAAATTCAACTCCCTTCTTTGTGGCTAGTTTATGCTATCAGAAGCCAAGCATCTGAGTCGGGAAAAAGGAATTCCCAACACACTGAATTAACACGGCTAAGGAATCACATTGAATTTGAGACAGCAGTACTACACAGTTTATCAGTATTTTTCATGTGAATTATAAACATAGCTATTAATATCAATATTTCATTGATATATTTCACTGTGTGGTAATATTTCAGTTGCTTCTAGCAAAAGGATCAAATAATGCATAAAAGAAGCAGTAATACAAGTATAAGAAAAAAGAATTATTCAAATGCATTCCAAAACTCATGATTTGGAATCAACCTGGAAGTTACTGAAGTCCAGCAGGAGCTATTGATACATGTATTTGGAGGATTCCTAACAGTTAGTTACATGTATTACCAATTAATATATCGGGATCTTCTTCCAGATGAAGCTTCTCACTGTTACCAAATATATTTTATTGTAAATATGAAATCAGATAATGAACAATTAAAGCAGCTTGTCTGCACAATATTCTTAGTCATTGGTGGTCTTAACTAGTCCTACTACACAGCTTTGTCCAGTTCATCTACTGAAAATACCAAGTTGAATTGTATAAGCTAATACACAGAAACTATGAAACTTAAGGCGGAATAAATACGTGCTAACTCCAACAGTTCTTTATGTTTTATGGTACATGCAAAGAGATAGTGACAGTTCTTTAATATACAAGGAGCCCATTACTATATCCCACTTATTATAAGCACTGCACCTATTAAAAATGTTTTAGTCTAATTCCAGCAATTTCAAAGACAGAATTGTTAAAACATGTTAATACATATGTACATCTCATATCTTCCTTTAACACAACCCACTTATTAAAAAAATCAAGGTAGTATCGGTAAGACTGTTAACTGGTGTGGTAACTGAAAGACACCCAATAACTAAAAAGCTAGCCAGTTTTCTAATTAGAAACTACTGAGCTACTTTTCAGTGTGGACTCAAAAGAGAAAAGCACAATCCAGTTCTGTAGGACATAAAAAGAAATTCTAATAGAGTACATATATGTAACTGTAATTTACAGAAAAGGCTGGAATCAATTTGGGGGATGGGAAATAACCTACACATACCCAAGAATATTGTTCTTGGAAGACATCCAAGAGGCCCCTACCAGCAATTCATCTAGAAGAAGCTATTTTATTTGTTCTTCACTGAAATTAACTATCGTCTTATGCAGTCTGAATGCACTCATAAGAAATTAATGATGCATTCAGAAGTTATCTGGGAGCAGAAATGAAACTATGCCACTGACCCAGAGGTGAAACTTTCAAAGGATAGAAATGGCATCAGTTATATAGCCTGAAAACATAAAGTTAAGACTAATCCAATAAAGTGTTCTGAAAATAAGAGTAACAGTTTTGAAAATATTCCTGGGGAAAAAAAAAGAGACATTGTAAGGCTGAAAGTTACTGACATTACTTAGAGCAGGCTAAAAGAAACATGAAAACACACATTTTTTAACCTTGACATGGGAAAAGATCATTTTAGTCTGAAAACATGAAAAATGAAAGGTCTATTTAAAAAGGGATTGTATCAGTGTTGATGATAGAATATGGAACATTACAAGAGATGGAAAAAGTCAGAGCTACATTTTTAACACACTTTCTGAATATCTGTGTATGCATGGAAGGAAAGCTGGATTAATGGAAGCACAAAAATGTCAGGTTATCAAGATGTTCCCATCCTGGAAGTGCTCAAGGCCAGGCTGGATGAGTCTCTGAGCAACCTGGTCTAGTGGAAGGTGTACTTGGAATTAGATAATTTTTAAGACCCCTTTCAACCCAAACCATTCTATGATTATATGTTCATTTTTACAGAGCATTTATATACTAAAAATACTTACTTACTTACTTTTGAAAGAAAAGTAAGTACATACAGATAATTCAAAACATACAAGAGCATTTGGATTAGACGTTTAATAAAGAAGAGAACTGGATATTATATTTTAGCACATAAATGTTTAGTACTCTTGGGGAAAAAAAAAAAAAAGAAAAACCCTAACATTTCAGAATATAGATAGCATTAATATAAATAAAGGTAAACTTCCACCTGAACACATAAATAGCTAAGCCTTGCAGTAATATCAAAGCCTGATGCAGTACTAATTAGAAAACAAGTATGCTCAACTATGTTTTCCATTGCAATCTCTTGCCAGTTTATTATTCCTCTAATGCCACCTTTGGGTAAACAAACATCTTCCAATGCATTACATTTATGGCCACAGCAGAAACATCACAGAAACTACACAGGAAACATGTATTCCATCATTACCAGGTAATTAGTATCTCGTTCTTACTTCAAGACAGACAATAAATGGGATGGTTAATAGAAATTGCGAACATTGCGTTTTACAGGTCTGGGAACTCTTGCCAATGACAGCAATTCTACAACTACCATCTTGTGCTGCAGCCTCTTTGTCAGACTTCAGCTTGTGCATATACACAAGCGTAGAATATTAGGGTACTTTAGTAAACAGAACCCATAGTTTATAAGAACATTTTAATATTACAGTTCACCAGTCTTAAAGACAATGAAAAAATTAAAAGAATGGAAAAAAAAAAGTTTGTATTTTTTTATTATTATGATATATAAAGGAAAATGGAACTAATTTTCCTCTCAGAAATAGAATATAATGTTTCTGCTAACTCATTTCACACCCTAGAAGGTTTAGCAGTCTTGGTTTCCATTGTTACTTATCTAGTCACCAGAACATAAGATTTGAATTTCTAGTATCAAAAATCGAGCAAAAAATAAGCCTATATACACACCATGTTAGCTCTAAAAGATAAACCAAACTGATAAACATCTATTTAAGAAGAGGGAGAGATACTGAATCTGAATTCGTAACTTAGAAATGCAACCTTGCAAACCAACCTAGGGTAGAACTTTATGAATTATTGCATTCCTGCAAAAACATGCCACAATAATGCAACACAGAGCTGATGGTTTTATGTGTAACTTTTCGCATACTCAGACTTCCCCTCATTCCACAGTTCACAGCATTTACACTGCTCATGGTCCATACCTTATTCAGTGAAATTCTGAATTTAAACTCATGTAGATTTAGCACTAGCAGAGACTAGTGATAAGTTCTTCCCTGACACACTGCCATAATCAGTATTTTACCATAGTTTTAATTCCGTGAGAAAAACTGCTGCTCTAGAAGCTGTGCTGAACCACAGGTACAGGAGAGTCACTTGATAGCGTGGTATTGTCATGCGAAACAACTGACACGTCTCACTTAAATTATGGTGTCAATTAGTTACTTACATAAAAAGGTGCCAAAGTAAACAGAACTTACAGTCCTCAGTTTCATCTCTTACATTCCCCTCCTCTTCCAAAAGCTCTATTTGAGTTTGCATTTTTGTACTAATACTCCTACAATTCACTTTACATAATCCATGAGCCTAACAGGATACTGAGCATCCAAATCTACTGATCTGACAATGTTCTGATATTTGCAAGCTTCTACCTCAGCATAAGGGGGGGGAAATTTCTAAGCCATTTATAAAGATCTTTCTTTGATTCCAGTCAAAAACACATCCATAAATACATAATTAAATAAATAAATGAGAAGTTTATTGGCTGCAAATGCCCTTCAGGTAAATGCTCCCACACAATAAGTACTTTCCCCATGCAAAATACCTCCAGCAGAAAATGTCTTAAGTAGAGGAACAGAGTAACTACTTTTAGGACCCTGCTTACAAAACCGATACAGCTGAAGATGCTTGCAATAGCAGTCAGAAGGATCAGTAATCAAGGCATTTTAGCACTGCAACTCACAGATGTGCCTTCTCTGACACATCTATGTATTACAGTTATTTGTGAAAAGCAGTGATCATAAAAGGACAGCTTATTAAAATCCACATATACCTCACAGAATTTCTGTAACAATGCAGGTGGCAAAAAGTCATGAAGCTTTAACTGAACAGGAGGCCCGGTCCAATTGCTTTGAACAAAGAGCTGCAAACTGCCCACACCAAGTAGAAATATCAGCATCTGCCTGCAATATAGATAAGGAAAGCAATTAGCAACACATTACATTTTTAGTTAAGGCTAAGATCTGATTAATTCTTGTACTAATTAAAACCCCTCAGCCTTAAAAAAAAAAAAAAAAAAACGAAAAGCAAAAAAAAAAACCAACCAATCAATCAAAAAAACTCTTTTACTAGGAAAATACAATAGATCATACTATTTTAAAGATGGAATTATGAGACTTTCACTCCGGAAACTAAATATGGCAAAATTTTCCTTATTTAAGACTAAACTCATCTAACATCATTATGATATTATTTTTTTACGCACATACAAAACCAAATAATCTATGTCTGCAGAAGGCAGGGCACAATCCCTCAGAATTTAATTGTTCATTTAAAAGGTGTAGACTTATAGGAGACTTGCACAAACTTCCGGTTTGTTTTATAATTCCTTAATGGCTTAAAACCTTACTGTGTTATCATTAGTCATGTGCCAATAAGGGCCTTAACACATATATAATGTGCTTCCTGCCTACAAAAAGTTAACATTTTAATTGTATTGGTGTGATAGAAAAATTGGTATGTTAAGGAGCATTGTTGAACTGGAAAAACCTAGTGTTCCCCCATTCTTCCCCTCCCTGTAAAACAGAGACTTAAAGATGCAAGAGTCCTCCAAATGGGGGTGGGAAAAAAAAAAAAAAAAAAAAAAAAAAAGAAAAAGGAGGAAGGGTTATAAAAGCCCTAAAAGAAAACCAAGTCAAGTAGAAAAGCCAAAAACAAAAAAGCAGAGCTGGTGGGAAAGAATGTGACAAAAGATATAGAACAATGAGAAAGCAGAGATGGGGAAGGCTTGATCGAAAAGAAAGTCAGTTCCAAGGTCTAATCCCCACAAATGCTAGCCTTTATTGCTAATCCCAGCCTCCCCTTGCCTATCCCCACCCCCCACCTCTTTTTTCCAAGAAAAAATTTCTTTCTGCCTCTGACTGCCTTCACACTTACAATGCAGACCTGCAAATGCTCAACCCGTCAAAGGGTGCCTGAAAAGCAACAGGGACTGTGGCTGGTGTCTAACTTACTATGGTGACCTACATAGTTTATTTCTTATATTCCCCTACACGTCTATCATCCATCTTGTTATTCCTTTCTCTATGTGAACAGGGGTTTTGCTGGCTTTTTTTCAAGCACTGTTTACACCAAGTCCAGTAGGACTGTGATAATGATGTCAAATCAGATGCTCACATACACCCTACTGTTACAGTCGTATTGTACACCTAATCTTGCTCAAATTCAAAGCAAAGAATAACAGAGCATTTGTATCTGACAAAATAATAGATTTATATATAATGCCAGAATTTGCAAACAAGAGTGACAAAATAACAGACAGGCTATGTTTAAGATGTCATCAGGTTACCTCTCTGGGGAACATTTATTTTCTTTTTAGCAAAGCCAAAAAATTATAGAAAAGAAACCAAAACAAAATTGGACACTGAACAGTCAACTCGTATACCTCAATGCAAGCTGCAAAACCAGCAAGAATGTCTCCATTTTTGTTTTCCAATATATATGGCACACCAGTTAACCAACCACCAGATGCCCCCATCTTACCATTCAGTGGTCAGGTTGGGAAATCAGAGCAAGCTTTATTGTATGGATTTGTTTTGGAAAGTTTGGTATTCATTTCTGTGTTGAATAAGGTAAAAGTAGTAAATGCACAGTCAATAAAAATAAGTGTTAGTGCTCATTTTTTTGTTCCTTTAGCTTCCGGAATCAAACATCAAGATCTTTTGAAACAAGCTCTCCACAACTATTATATCTTTTTATTGTGTCCTACACACTATTTCAAAGCCTTCAGAATGAGGCAATGAATGCATCTCCTTCACAGGGAGTTCATAAAAAAATAAAACGGCATTCTCCCTCTACATGGTTAACACATATTCTATTGCTTCATCCTCTATAATTTGCCGGTTAAAAATTTAGCTACGAGGCTACATTTAAGTAGCAATAGCAGGAAAAAGTAAAAAAAATAAATAAATAAAAAAATCCAACAATGAATGCTTTGAGACCTTTTGAAACTTTTTTAAGCCATCAAGTTTAAAAGTGCCATAGTGCAAAATGTCTGGGCAGGGAAGGAGGGAAGCAGTTAAATGACAGAAAAAGTTGCAGCAGATTTTAACATACTGTTAAATATTTTCCACCTAGAATTATGGATTTAAAAGTGTAAAAAGGTACAGGCTATGTCCAAAGAAATTACAATCTAGACCCAAGTTTTGAGCTATTTTGCCCTCAAGCTGCCTAGTTTTAACTTCAGAAATAGAACTCCTTAAGAGTTCTTTTAAAACTATTATAAAACTCAGCTTCATACTGTGGTTATATTGGGCTGAAAGATTAACATTATCCAACTTTCTATTTCCGATTTAATTCAACACCCATTGAGTTTTTTAATTTCCATAATTACACCTTTCATTTGAGGCAACAAAAAGCATATATTTGAACTTACACTGTCTACTAAAAGTCACAAGAAAACCAGTGTCTTCGTGAATTTTCTGAGCTAGAACTCAGAGGTTTAGTGCAATTCCTCTGAAACATTCAGTATACAAAGAAAATGACACTTTACCCATATAGACAAAAATATTTTCACCATAGGCAATGGAAGGTCAGAATGCAAAAGTAACATTAATTCCTGCCATAAGACAGTCACAGGGCATAGGGTCTGTAAAGTAAGAAAAATAACTATGTAACACATTTTAACCTAGAAAGTCACTGAAAACTAACAAACATGGTACAGATTTAAGTGCTATAAGCAATGCCTATCTAAAATAGGAAATGACCTTTCAGTATAAGTTTTTCTATCAAGAGAAAGTCACAACTTCCTTCAGCACTAATGTAATTCAAAGCTTCTTACAGTATTATTAATGGAGCTTGAAAAATTCACTTGACAAAAAATGTTTCTGGCAGACACTGATATATTTTGAAGACTACATGCTTTCATCTTGAATAAAACTTCAGAAAACAAAAAAACTGCCCGCCTACGAAAGGCTAAATATTGCAGATCTGCCTCCGTATCTTCTGGTTAGGGGGCTTTTAATACTAGCTAAAATTGCTGAGGGAACAAGAAAAACCTCAAAGACCAAAGAGCTGAAACACGAGCACCTGAGGAACAAATTCCTTTACTCTCTGAAGCAGGACAGCAGCAGTAGAGTCCTGTAAATGGCATACAGGTCACTAAAAGCTCACGGGGGAGCAGGAGAAGATGACACATCACCATGACAGGATATGTATAAAATATTACTGAATGCATTATATGGATTAAGGTTATCTTTAAGAAGCTGAATGGTCCATACAGGCAGCAACACATATTTCAAACAGCAACACATATCTCAAGCAATGATTAAGATAAGGAGTGGGTCTGTTTCAAGCCCTGATCAATGTTTCTTTCCTTGCCACATTATTCAGAATAAACTACTGTAAGATGACAGAATCTAGAAATATTAAAAAACTTCTACAGACTCTGTTACCATCTAAACTACAGCTAATATTTAACAGCAACAGCACAACAAAGTAATAAAAAAAGAAAAAAACCTAACAAAACCAAAAAACAGCCACCTAGAGACAAAATACATAACAGCGACCTCTGAACATCCCAACTCAGAAAAAAAGAAGGGCACTGTATTATGTGCCACACTAGAAGATAAGCTTTTGACACACTATGATCACTAACAAATCTCAGCTCAATATTTTAGAGGTGCCAACTATCTGTTTCTGATATTTTAGCATAAACTCTTGGGTTTATGTCTGTCAGGCATATGCACTTCGCCACACTTACTGGCAATAAGTGACCTTCTTACTTTCTTTTTACCTTTATTTTTTCTTATCTTTCGCTTTTCTTTTGGCAAAACTTTTTACCACCCTCACCTTTTAAAATAAACAAATACATATACACACATAGTTTTCTCTTCTACCATCCCTAGCATGATAGATTTCAGTCTGTTTATTATTCATGCAGGAAACCATAAACACTGAAGTCAGACTCATTAACAGCAAGAATAAGCATCTGCAGTACAATTTAAAGAACCTACCAGAGAAATTCTTGTGAAGAAAATGAACGATGAATAGCATCTGAGTAATACCTTACTCATTTTGCATTAAGAAGAACAGAAAAATCTTACTATGAATCAGACAGGCATTGATTAGACAGTAACATTACATGGTACTTTAAGTAGTCATGCAAATGTAATGCAACATTTCACAGAGAAAATTGTTAATAAATTGTTTGATGACACATGGCAACATGAATTCACATTCGTTGGCTTCTTTATACCAGCAGCTTCAAAGGTAATCTATGTAAATAAAGCTAGTGTTTTCAGGAAACCCTCATATCACAATAGTATCCAGTGAAAGAAACTGCGATAATGAATAGATGCCCAAAGATATGGAGGGAACAACCCAAGAAATCAATTTTCTGGTTTGGATGGAATTATGTCACGTAATTTTCTTTTTTTTTCCTTAAAAAAGCCTTTTATAAAAATCAAACATGGCCTCTATTAATCTTCCGTATAATAAATAATGATTTCCACCTTTCCACATTATCAGCCTCTGCAGAACAGTCCAGGTATGCTAGAATCTGTTTCTCCAAGTAACTGTCGATGTCCTCCTCTGCCACAGATGATGCACTGAAAACATTCCGGATAGCTGAATTTGAAAATAGTGCCTCATATTTCCCATCCAAAATCAACTGTAATAATGATCCGCTTTCTGAAGGAAAAAAAAAAAAAAAAAAAGGAGAAACAAATGAGTTTTAACTGTCTTACAAGGCCTAATCAAACCAAAACATGTACCACTCCCCTTTCAAGGAATGAAACTTCATTTACACTGCAGGAGAAGTTGCACTGAAACTAAAGAACAGGAGTAGCAGGCATCACTTTATCCAAGATTTTACAGGACTTGCATTAATGTTACAGTGAAATACAAACTGTCAGATCAATGTAAAACGAACTTGCACTGAAATTGCAGGGGAAATATATGGATCGCCTTTCAAGCATGTACACTACAGTTATTGAAAACAACTTCAGTTATCACAAAACTCTCTTCTTCCTCCAAAATATTTTATGAGTGTGTTGCAGTAAAGTCCTATAGATGAGACAGTAATTTCACAGACTAGAAAACCCTTCTAGGGGAAATGCAACTAATAAGAATGGCTCAATATTTGCTGGATTCAGTGAATACTTTCTCATGTAAAGCTGCAAAAACTACTCAGTCCTTCCTTTAAATGCTTAGAATATAACAAAGAATGATCAATATGATTTTATCTTTATAAAAGAATTATTTTCCTATGATACGTTTACTATCTCAGTGAGAAGTCTGCATATGGAATCAGATTCTCAGAAGTAACCAGATTTAGATCTAGTGGATTGAGATCTATGAATGTTTCTCCACTGAAGTCTTTCAAGACGAGCAGAAGTCATGAAATACTATACACTTAGTTCCTAAGAAGCATCAAAGCCATCAGATTCTTGACCCAGGCTACAATTTTGTTTACAAAAGGTATCTTCCCTTCTTTCTTCAGACATGCTATAGTGCAATCAATCCAGCAGCTGTTAGAACGACTTCATCTTGCTAAACCTGCTATTATTGAGCAAAATCAGTATCTGCCTACATAGCAGCTGCAATTCATGTAGATGTACTAAGTGGCTTTAACTAGCTGATGCAGTTAAAGCTGATGCAGATGAGGAGCAGCTGAGGAAATGCAGAGGTTTGCATAGGTGCCTTAATATTAATGGATGATTCCAGCTGAGGGCTGCAGCTCCCATGTACTCAGTGTTACCACAGCTACACTAAGATTGGTAACAGAGCTAGCACCAAGCATTAAATCCACACAAGCAGCAGCTCTGCAAGTAAGTGAACCAAATATCAACCCCAGGCTCACCCAGCTAAAACAAGTATTCCAAACTTCAGATGTACAGGACGATGGAGCACAGAACCAACTTCAGCAGCAGCAATGGATGACTTGGTAGGACTGAGTGATAGACACACATTCATTCTAATCAGTCTGGACCTGCTGACCAGGCTTCTGGCCAAAATTTACTATTGTTCTTTACAAAAAAA
>WTXV02014417.1:47744-59487 GCA_009823435.2 Nymphicus hollandicus
GCAGAGGAAGATGTCACAAGGGTGAAAATAACTCCAGGTATGATGATACCCATAAAAAAGCAGTTTTTATCCTCATTTTACAAAGAAATTGAAACCCTGTCCTGTCTTCCCCTGTACTCACACTTCGGGTTCTCAAGAACTCAGAAGCACACAGTGGGATTTAGGTCACTGAACAAGGCTCTCCCCCAGGGCAGTTTAGTGTCTCAGTTCCACTACAAATAATGGAGATTTAGTCACCACACAAAGAACTATTCAGCTTCACCCAACCTTATATGTGATCAGCTGAATGGCTCTTGAGGCTCTACTGCCTGTAAACGCAGCACAGGCGCCCAAGGGACTTGCAATTCCTTCCCTGCGATCTTCTGCTGCACAGGTAGCGATGGTCCTAGCTTGCCCAGCCACGGTCCATCACTGTGCCTCAGCCCTGGCCTTGAGAACCCTTCTGTAGATAGCTTATCATTAAAACTAACAGGGAAGTAGTAAATAAATGTCCACTAGTCCAACATGAGTCTCGCCTCACCTAGGGCCCTCGCAGCTGGCACATGGTATAAGCTTTGAGATTATCAGCATTCCAGATTTTTAATGGGCCACTAAAACATGGTATTCCAAATTTGAGATCTTCAACAAATACTGCTGTTTTTAAACAAACCTATTTTCTTTACTCCCCGGCAGAGGATACATTGGTTTAAGCATGCAAAGTTAGGGAAAACGTCTGCCACATGCCCCTATCAATGAAAACACCATGCACGTTTAAACCAAAATAAAAATCAACAAACAGTAGCTATATAAAAGATTGAGTGAGATACATTAAAAAAAAGATGGAGGCATATTTATAAATTTTCAGCAGAAAATAAAGAGCAATGTTGTTGCAATAGTATTCATTTTCAACTAGACTGGGGTTTTCAGAAGGTAAGAGTTCAGTCTAGTATTGCATAAAGATGAACCTATTATTTAGGATGTCTGATTAACCTTCTTATTCCTTTTTTCTCCATGGACTTACTGTTTCAACAGTCACTTAAACTACCTTTATCGTGGGTTTAAATCCTAAGCCACTGCAAGAAACTATACTCCAGAATATTTAAACTCATCACATACATTGTTCAAGGGCTGGTTCTTGTTATTTTCAGCTCTCACTAATATCAATCATTATTTTACAGTAATATAAAACGAGCCATCTGTTAACCTATAAATACGGCAGTTGCATCAGAGGAGAAATCAAAGCCAAGGTTAAGGGCAATATAGACGACAGAGGGCATCAGCTACCACGACTGGGAGAGCAGAGAGAAGGAGCCAGCTTGCTATTGAGTACATGCTCTTTTAATGGCACAAATCTAAACTAGACGGGCAGTTAAGACAGCAAGGCCTGACAGCAGTGAAAGGACACTAAGACAGTAGCTATACTGCAGGCCAAGGACAAATGGAACTTGATTAAGCCTAACTGGCTTGAGCATCAACTGCAAGGATACTGTGGCAACAAGTCACTCACACCACTGTAGAATATAATTACAGAATAGTTTGGGTTGGAAGGGACATTCAAAGGTCATCTAGTCCAACCCCCTTGCAATAAGCAGGGACATCTTCAGCTAGATCAGGTTGCCCAGAACCACATTCAGCCTGGCCTTGAATGTCTCCAGGGATGGCGCATCCACCACCTCTCCGGGCAAACTGTGCCAGTGTTTCACAGCCCTCATTATAAAAAACTTTTTTCTTCATGTCCAGCCAGAACCTCCCCTCTTTTAGTTTAAAACCATTACCCCTTGTCCTGTCGCAACAGGCCCTGCTAAAAAGTCTCTCCCATCTTTCTTACAGTCCGCACTGGTGAGGTACTTGGGCACCTGGTCCCTGACAAGCTTCCTGGTGCTGCAGTTGACTCGGTACAGTAACAAAGCCCATGTGTACATTTGACCCCTATGGAAGAGGGGGAAGAGTCATACAAACTGCACACGGTTCATTATGTGTATGTATACACCTGGAGGGAACCTACTGCAGTGTCATTGTCTTGTAATGGGATTTCAGGTGACTTTCTTGCCTTGGCAATGCAAGACAACTTGTTCTTCACCTAAATGAAAAGATACTTCAACAATCTAAAGACCCCAGAAAATCTTAGTTATAGGGGAAAGGAGGATTTTCTTCTTTTACTTCCTGTGGGTCACCTATTCCGCAAACACTCATCTCCTGTTCAGTGTCCAATAAAACTAAACCCACCTCCCTCTCTCCTCAAAGTTCTGGTATTTCTCTGAATACCAAAAATCATAAAGTCATGTTTAAAAACCCTCACTTTCATACTTTTCATCTTCTCAGTGAAACAAAAATGCAAAGTCAATCTCTCCAGTTACACAAGAGGAAAGCTTTCTGCAAGTACAATTTGAGGAGAAAATGGCAGCACCTATGGACAACAGATCCTGAAAGTCATGAGGCAGAGAACGAGAGCACAGAATGGGAGTTACACACTGTGCGGTTTGTTAGATGCTTGTCCTGCATGCAACAAGAAGTACACAGCTAAGTGAATAGCAGAAGGGAAGGTAACAAGAGTCTTAACCAGATGGATTATGTGAAATGTTAGAAAGAAACATGAACTCCATTTCCACCCCAGAATAATCAACTCTGAGAAGAAAAATGGAAATGAGGTGAATGTGGTCGGTGTGGCAAACAAAATGAACATTTTTACAATCAATTCTGGACACACTGGAAAGCGAAATGATTGCAAAGAGAAAAGGAAAATTTATTCCATCAAGGAAGGGCTCAGAATGCTGGATAAAGTATTTGGAATTGTTGTCACAGTGAGGACACATAAGAACTTAAATAGTTGTAATTCCTGCTTTCCCGCCTCATTTCTCCTTTACAAAATATTTTTGTTTTGAAAAAGGGAGGCAGCAGACAGAACAGAATTAGAGATACAGATTCTTCCCTTCCACTGGCTCCTCAAAAAATCCCTTGCATGTTTAAAGGGATGTGTTGCCTTCCCAACTTCTTCATTCCTCTCCTTCTACTCTGTTCTCTGTACTTCTTATCTCTCAGCGCTCACCTGACACCCACTCCCTGTCTCATCCTCCCTTTCTTATTCCTTCCCCAGCAGATCCCAGGGAAGGAGAGCACCTAAAGCCTTCCAGAAAGTGCAACCTCAAAGCCTACAGAAGGCATCCATCCATCCCTTCTGGTTTACTGACTTGCTCTTCCAGATACTGCTGTTCCTCCTTGCAGGCTGGGTGTGAAGAGAACTGAAGTCAGCATTTCCAAACAGAAATGAGGAGTTCAGGCAGAGTTTAGGAGGGGCTAGGAAACTGGGGGAAAATGCATCTAGAGGGGACAAGAATATTCCCTTCTCTGAATGTTTTTTCTATGGAGATCCCCAAGCCGATTGGGCTACAAGGACAGTGATAATGCCAGTTTCAATAGAAATAATGTGGGGAAAAATAAGATTCATATTTAAAAATAAAATCAGTAAAAACTGCAGAATCAGAAGGGTATATGCATTTTACATTTTAAATACAGGTAGTTCTATACTAGGTTAATAAGCCAAAGCAGTTAAAATGAAAATCTGTAAGGCTACTTTGAACGTTCCCAGAGTTATTCTAATAAAACCAGTGATATTTATAAGCTGGAATGTCTTAGAAGTATCTCAACTAGCTTTGCAAACACATCAACTTTAAGCAAATTGACTGTTGATTTGAAGAAACAGAAGACAACACCCCCCCCAACCCCGAATGCTGTGTCCCTCAACAATCTAAAGAGCTTCTAACAAACCTAACAGCTTTTCTTTTATATATATCCATACTTTTAGCCACCAAAAAAGATCATCACTTATAGAATAGTTCAAGCCAGCAGTGGTGGTATTAGTAAGTAAGCAATCTTGCTGTCCAAACAAGTTAAGAATTCTCAAGCTGCATTCTTCAGAACCCCAGACTCAAAGCAGCAGTAGATGAACTGAGCAAGACTCAAACTGTGATTAACTGACTGTGACACACAGCGAGTTTGAAGCCACATGCAAAGAGAAAAAAAGGAAGAAAATGAAAGAAGATACAAACTGAGACTTAGAGACCAGCTTTACGTCCATAGTTTGGATTCTTGAAATTGTTAATAGGGCTCTTGTATATTGGATTTTCTTGCTGAAGTAAAAGAAATGGTCAATGTCGAATAATTCAACAGGAAAAAAAAGGAAAAGCAACAGTCTCAACTATCAGTGAAAAAATCATGCTAAACAAAGGTAGTTTTTTTTCTAGCATAGAAGTAATTAATTTTCTTAAATAAAAATGAAAGGCTTCCTAGGAGATTTATTTATTTTAATTATTCTCTCATCAAGCACATGTGAGTGTTGACGTCTACACAAGCGTAGTGAAGGGCTTTTGATTAGCAGATTCCTAAGATTTCCCAGAGGTAGTGACCCCACAACCTATGGAAGCCTACAGCCCATAGGCCTGGTTCTCTTGCATAGTCTTCTGTTGATACGGGGCTGGGAAGATTTCAACAAACTAGTTCCAGCCACAGTTTTGTGACTAGTTATTGAATTCTCTCAACTAAACCTGCAGAAGTATTTTCATAAGTGTAAAATCTTCTTCCCTTACTACAGAAGTGACTCATCTTCTATTAGACATTTTAATAACATGTTGTAAAGTGCGGTAGAACTGCAAAGCTCCACTATTCTGTCACCAACACATTTTCTCTCTGAAATTTTATTTTAACTGAAGTTACTACTCACTTTTCTAACCCAAGAGGTACTTCTCAAAGAGGGTTGTTTCCTCCCACCCCCAGTGGTAACACACAACATGTTTTGAAGACAGCTTTAGATAAGGATAGTTCTGTTCCTCCACAGGCCAAAAAGCAGGAATACAATCTGAAACACTTAAGGCACGTGACAAACATCATCTATTCTTCCTCAGCTACTGCAGCTTTTATACCGATAAAAGCTTCCTGACTTACCGTATCCCACTTGGCATTCATCTTCTCCTTTTCAAATTTAGCAAATTCTCTTCTGTCATGAATGATCATTAGTAGCTTCCAAATCAATAATAATGCAAGTCCAATAAGAACAATTCCAGCAACCACACCAGCTACTATAGGAATGATGTCCGGGCCGCTGGGGCATTCTAGGGAACAAAGTCAGGTAAGCATGATTTTACAGGATGATAAAATAATGCATATATAGATGAGTTTAAAGTTTTCTTTTTGTAATGAAGCTAGTATTTTGGGTATCAGAGATATGCCAATGCTATTTTCCTTTCAATAACAGAAGTTTTGGCATACGTACATCCTGTAACATTCCAGTTTATTTCTATCCTTCCAATTTGTGTTTAATCTTAACAATAGAACAAATCATGTTGTAATGATGAAGTCCACACATTGTGACTTGAGCTATTTACCTACAGTATTAGAATAAAATAACTAGTAATTGTATATTAAACACGCAAGTGCTCCAAGTCAAAGGTGATGCTGTAGGGATAAACCACCTGGAGTACAAATGCAGATTAGCAAAACAGTCCCCACATCTTTTATCAACAGCGTTGCAGAAAAAGGGTGTTCCTCATTTTACCTCAGATGGCTGCTATTGTCAGTAGGCAATATCTAGAGATAAGTAATAACTTTGTTTCTGGGAGGTTTTTTTTAAAGGATATTTCCTCAACTCAGGAATTGATCTCAAAATAAAATTAAAAAGAGGGCACAGATTCTTTGGATAAAAATATAATGTACTTTCAAAATAAGTGATTTGTGTTTGAAAAAGAGTAATACAGATGCAAAATGATTTAAGGTAACTGACATGGGAATAACAACCCTCCAAAATAAAACCCAACCCTTCTAATTAATATAACATTCTCAATAATCACAAACTGAACAAGGGCTTTTGCAGAGCTCAATGCACAGACTGAAGGAGACACAAGCAAATAAATGCAGCTCCTGTGCTGTCAATAGGAACACTGCTTGTTCCCAAACTGCAACTCCTAATTTTGGTAGCTGCCTCTGCAGGAGTGAGTGAAATGGGAAGGGACATGACAGGAATTTTTTGGGAACCACTAAGGAACAAACGTCTACTGCACTGAACACAGCTCTACCAAACAGAGCTTGTTCCTTCAGCACTCATCTGGCACAAAATTCAGGTCCCTCCTGGTGCATGAAGGCTTGATTCAGCTCTTAATCAAGGCGACACAAGTTTATCCATGACGGAAAAGTCAGACTTCAAAAGTGTAGCACATGTGTTGACTTGTCCTAAAAGAAGACGAGGCTCAAGATCCTCCTCCATACTTTTGACTACATTTTCAGAGAATTTAAACCATTCTGAATTGAAGTGGTGTTTATTTCCAAGACTTAAGTGACGATCACCCAAATGATCAATTCTGAAAATTCCTTGAGTAGAACACAGCACTAATTCTTTCAACACACAAGTAAGATTTGTATTTTGTATCAGGCTCATGAAAATCAGGGGATCACACAATGCTGATGTACAAACCCAGAATATTTGCACTGTTAGATGTAACATCCAGTAACTCATACCAATACTACTCTTGGTAAATAAACGGTAAATTACTGACTGAGCTATAGATTTGGTCTCCTTTTTGTATCAGACACTTGAACAAAATCAAGAACGGTTGACTATTAAGGATTAACCATGCAAAAGGCTTTTCAGATCTATTCTTGAAGGTACCTCAGTTAAGGAAAAGCAACGGCTCTCAGCATGAATAATTTAAGCAGTGTGCAGGGCTGGGTTTTTTTGTGTGTGTAAGACTGGTCCCATATAATTAATAAAAGGAAAAGAAAAAAGCAGCAAAGCCCCACAGACACCACTGCTTCTAACCTGTAGTACAAGCCTGGCCAAAAAAAAGAGAAAGAAAAAAAGAAAATCACAATTCAGACATCCAAGCCTTGCCACAGGATGGATGAAATAAGCCTGCAAAGTATGTCAAGTGGAAACATGAAATGCTTTAACAAATAAACGTATCTGATTGAGTTTTTGTTTTTAGAAAACAAAGCCTGTTTCTGTCAGCCTAAA
Organism: Nymphicus hollandicus; assembly: GCA_009823435.2. Lineage (NCBI taxonomy): Eukaryota > Metazoa > Chordata > Aves > Psittaciformes > Cacatuidae > Nymphicus > Nymphicus hollandicus. Next base: position 54,724 of record WTXV02014417.1, read on the forward strand.
GGTTTGACAAATCTAGATCTGGAGAGACTTGTGTTCTTCTAAAGACAGTCAAGTTCCAGACATCCACATCTCCCACTCAGGGAATAGGTACCTACTTCTGAATGCACCTAACTCACACAAATCAACCAGAGCTACTTCGTAGTACACAACTGCGTGAATTAACAAAGGCAAGGGGAGAGCAGGCAACAGCATGTTCATACCTGGGGTCTCTACCACGTGGACATTGGCTTCACCATTTGAGTTGACAGAGTATGTGAAGTAGAACCAGCAGTCATCAACATCCTTCTCTTTGCAATGAGACAAGGGATCAGGCTGTCCGGGCTGTGGCAACTTGTCTCGACTCTCCACCCGTGTCATGTTGAAATGCATACATTCCTGAGAACATGTTTCCTTCTTCTCTCCCTTATCGAAAGCTCTGCATTGAACGCAGTCCCTGTGGAAAGTACAAATCAGAAGCAATGCTTTTAAATATGATCATGAAATATTTCTAGCATTTATTCTGAAGAGACATAAAGGAGGAAATGTGGAAAACAGTAAATCCAACACTTGTGCCATAAAGGTCAGGAAAAAATAAGGCAAGACATAGCTCTGTACCAGCCATAACATTTATGTACCTTGTAATTAATGAAAGCCCCCTTTAATAAATTCCCCTTTCTCTGGATGATTTGCAAGCTTCGAGGACAGGAAAAAAAAACCCAAACCCCTACATCTCTAAAAGTAAGCAAGGCTAAAACTTTTTCAAACACCTCCACCTGGAAAATGAATACTCTCAGAGAAAGCGGTGTAGGAACAGAGTATTTATAGTGAAACAGTATCTGAGACACAGACTGATTAAAAAGAACACAAGTGAGAAGCTTTACAGTAGGATATCACTCTGAATAACTCATTGAAAAGAGCAGACTAAGCAAGATTTTAATACTGAAAAAGACTTTGCCAAGAGAAAATCTTAAAGTCAGCTGCAAGAAGCCAGGAATCAGCGCAACCACTAAACATAAACTTACTCCAAAGCTTCTGTGCAGAAAACACTTGATTTCTAAAAATCTGGATTTCCAAAGGCAGGGTGCAAATGTCACTGGCCCCCACAAATCTAGATTTGATTTTTGTCAGCACAGTCAATGACTTTTGCATTGGTATTTCTGAAAAAGTTTTAAGCTAAAATCTTAGATGAAGTTTTAACTGTTCTGGAAATTGCACAGTATACATAAACTTTTGTTATTCAAAAGGTCAAAAGATGACAGGACTTTACAGTTTGTCACATTACAGACTGTGTTCCTTCCAGCTCTGCAGAAGGTGAGTTGTCGATAATCAGAAATGAAATAGGGAAGAGCTGTAACCTGCCCACGTCAATCTGAATGGTTAGAACTGATTTAAAATAACGAACACATTTCTATGCCTAACAAAATATGGCAGGGAAAGAATGTAAGAAATAATTAGCCTACCTGGAAGCAATCAAAATACTGGATTACTATTTTGTTTGTAATTGTTGATTCTCACCCAACAACTTTTACTGCCTGAAGAGACCATATGATACAAAAAGCCTCATTTTAAAAAACCTGCACACATAAACATCATTAACTCAAATGCACAGAAGCTGTAACTTGGTTTTCTTTGTACTTACTTATGCTCTGCACAGACTCCGAGGCAAGTCTGACACATTTCACATGTGGGGCCTTGGAACTTGGGATCTGTACAATTACAGGTGCCACATTCACAGGTTCCTCTTCCATTGCAGATCTGCCCATTTGATGCCATACACGGTGCAGTGTCCAAAGAACAATCGCATGCGCTGCCAGTGAAGTTGGGGAAACACTCACACACTCTGCATTTACAGATCCCGTTTCCTGTAAATTGAAAAGATACTTCAGTGAAATGAAGCCTAATGTAAAACGTAACATTTGTGACAGTAAGAAATAAGCGTTTACCATCTCAGGATAGATACAGAGAAAAGAAAACCCTTATGGAGAGATAATAGGACACTAATGAATTAAGAGCTACAAAAGAAATTTTAGCTCCTTGAAAAAAAATTACAGGCATTTCTCCCCTTTTCCCATTTTCCTACACTTACTATTTCCTTCCGTAAACACAATAACAAGACTAGGGAAAGCTGTTCAAGATCAGTACAATGTGATGGCCATATTTCCTGGGTGGAGAGCATTACAAACACTGCTTCATTTCACAGTTTTATATGTATACAGATGAACTGATCACCCCTCTCTTCGTATCTATCACTATGCAAATTTATAAAGCAAAACCTAAAAAGATGAGTAATGCACTAACTTAGACTTCACAACACAGAAAACACCTCTGTACTTCTGACCTCACCCTACCAAACTTTAGGTTCCTTACCTTCCCTACACAGAAATCAAGGTAGCTGAATCTCCAGAAGGGGTTTTCAGATAAAATGGAAAGATCTTTGGCTACATCTCTCCTTCTCCATTGAGAATAAAGTGTTTAAGTCAATACTTACTTGTTACCATATATTTTGGAACACCACCACCATTGCTCCTATCCTTTGTGGAGCAGGTGAGTAATACTGTATTCTGAGCAAATCAGACAGTTGAGATATTCTCATAATTCAGCTAAAGTTTAGTGACTTCTTGGTTTTATTGCTGTATCACAGTAAAAATTGAAGTAGTAGTTACACTCCTAGCAGGTACTTCCATGTGCCTAGGAAAGTTTTAGGACAAAAATGCACGCAGCAAAGCAATTTAAGACACTGGCTGCTGAAGGGCTTTCTAAACTGGTTTTGATTTTGGGAATTAACTGCCGTCAGAGTCTTGTTCCAAGCACTTCAAGGGGTTTTTTTCCTGGATCTTGCACTTCTAATCTTCACTTACTTTCCAGAACAGTCTCATCTCACTGGTATCCTGTCAAGCACTGAGTCAAGCACTTGATATTACAAGTAAGCTGAGGTCATTATCTCTTTTTATCGATGCAGTGGTTGCACTGAGACAGCACAGCATTATAATCTCAGGACAGCTGTCTCAGCATTCTTTACTATAATACCTGAAGATAATTCTGTAATACATAGCAGAAGTCAAGTCTACTTTCCATCCTTCTTGGAGCTGCGATTCAAGGAAGGTAAAATGTGTATTAACACACCATATGTTCATGATCACAGAGAGCTGTTTTATTAATAGATAAGTGTTTTCAATCACTAAACCTGTGAATATTCTCATCTCTCTTATGAAGTATCTATGATCTTTAAGCTAAGTATAACCACTCTACAGGGTAGAGCTGACGGACTTGTCAACTGCTGGCCAGTTTCGCCTGCAGAAAACTCTGAAGTAGTTTCTCACCTCCACAAATCAAACCATTTGATCGATCACAGTTGAAGTTATCACATTCACAGTATTTTCCAGAATACACTTCATTGGTGTTTTCCCTTTTCTTGCATACACATTGTCCACAAATGCATTCTCCATTGTTACTGCATATTTCTGTACTGTTCTCTCTCCTGCAGTAAGCATCCATATCCTCACTATTTACTTCATCTGTACTACATTCACATAGTCTTCCAATACGTCCTTCATTACATCTGCAAGGTAAAAACACAACTGAAAATGTAAACTTTAAAGTCATACAATAAAAATACTGCGAAAATAGCTCAAAGAACAGGAACAGAAGTGACTATTCTCTCAAGGGATGTTCCGAGTTAAACTTCAAATGAGATTTCCAGCTGACAGCTACGTAACCATTCTTGAAGCTGCTAAAGCAAACTGGACTAAGTTGCTCCTATACTGATTACTCGTTCCAGATAAGAAACTATGTGTCACCACGTCTATCTAAATAGCCATATAACTACTATTACCCCTGTGACAGAACAGGAATTATTTTAAAGTGACAGTGATTGTTCACTGTAGCTGATGTCATCTTTCAATGAGAAGACTTCCCACGAACAGCAATTAGGCAGGACAGCAGATGATGTGCAGAGCTGCTGAGCCGAGATCTTCAGGCATCAGCACTTTTCATTATCAAGGTTACAGTATTGAGATGAACAAATGGAGGTTGTTCTTGTTCCCCGCAGTGACAGACAAACTGTTCTGGGACATCAGAGACAATGGTTGTTGCAAAAGCAAAAAGCTGTTCTTACCCACATGTCTGTCCTCCCCAGCATGAAACCACGGGGACACCAGTGACAGCGATACCAACTTTAAGAGTCTTTCTACAAAGAGGAAAATCTATTCTCTCTTAGGGGAACATAAAATCTGACTGCAAAAATGGAGCAATGGCCCACAAATACTGGATACAAAGTGGCTCATTCCCCAATTTACAGAATACTAAGCAGTTATGGGGCCATAACTCAGTCTTCCAAACACCACATTAACCTTCGCCAGGCAGATAACAGTCCATTCTACACCAAAAGTCCTCGAAGAGTGAGGTCAGTATCTTTTGCTTTATTTCTAGTAAGTCATATTAATCCATGAGGAATGAGAATGCTACATTTTATTTCGGTTACAGTTCACTGAGCAGGAACCAATACTGTAAAGTCCTGGATCTTATTTTCCTGGAGATCTTAACTCCGTTCTGCTCCTACCGTTCTCATCTCAAGGGCTTCCAAGAGGAAACAGTTCATTTTTGCTATAGGTTTCTTGGGGAAGGGGTGGGGAGACTTAAACCTTGACTTACTAGGTTGATTTTTAACGAGTCTTCACTGAAACTCTAAGATTTTGCTCTGCTTTCATTATGTGTAATTACAGAGATGATTTTACTTAATATTGTGTAATAAGGAATACATGTGTAATCTAATCCTTGTGATGGGCA
>WTXV02014419.1:6819-19697 GCA_009823435.2 Nymphicus hollandicus
GCTCTAGTGGAAGGTGTCCCTGCCCGTGGCAGGGGTTGGAGCTGGATGAGCTTTAAGGTCCCTTCCAACCCAAACTAGTCTATGAAAGCATGCCTGATTTACACTGAACTCTTGAAAGAGCTTTCAGGTTTAAAGTGGAGAGTCAGATGGAAAAAGGTGGAAGGACATGGAAAATTCGGGACATACTGGCCCAATTTGATACATGTATTTTCTGTCAGCTTAGTGTTATTTCTCAGTGTTTCTTTCTTTAGAGATTGTTAGTATAAAACCTGTTACTTGACAGGTAACAATTTGCCTCTACAGTCTTTCACTTATATGCAGTGGAGGTGACACCAAGCCATGACTTCTGAGGTTGAGGCTGTGGAACATCATTGCAGTTGATAGTTGCAACCTCAGCAGTGTTACTACTTACCAGTGGGATCAGCAAAAAAAGACCGGAGATGGAAGATTGTCTTTCGTTGTGCTTAATCTGATGTGCATTTTCTTTCAACAGCTTAAATTGGTGCATTTTGCATGGAATAGAGAGGGATTATGTGTGCCAATGATCTCATGAGCTGGTACCTCCTTAATTAGAAGTGATTCTATTTTGCTTGATAGAATTGTCCAGCTTTTTTATTTTAAATATTTGAATTTACTTCAGTTACTATTTAATGTATAAAGTGCACAAACTATGTACACCCTTGCTGTGTCAACTTGGCCACTACTTATTTTCTATAAACTGGCTTTAGACAGATCATTCCCCTTCAGCAGCAAAGCAGTCCATGGTTGAGGAGAGCCCTTCGCAGTACATGAGTTATATCAGCTGTTCTGTGAAATGAAGAAACAGGGCTTTAGATACCAAGGGAGCTTCACTGGGAAAAGTGTCAAGAACAATAAAGTTAGAGAAGCTTTTGAAGCTGTTTGAGATGCCAAAATTCTGTCAACGTCCCACTTCAAAATATCTAGACCTTAGTTTTCCCATGTCTCATGCCTCTGGTGAAGGCAATAACAGGTTGTCCAAGGAAGCTGTGAATGCTCCATCCCTGGCAGTGTTCAAGGCCAGGTTGAATAGAGCCTTGGGCAACATGGTCTAGTGTTGAGGTGTCCCTACCCATAGCAGGGGGGTTGGAATTGCACGATCTTAATGTCCTTTCCAACCCTAACCATTCTATGATTCTATATGCTACTCACTAAGCTGAAAATGTCTAATTTGATACTTTTTTAACAGAAGGAGGGAGCAGAGAATGAGCTTTGTGTCCCAATATCCAGCATAGTCATCTCCATGAAATCTGAAGGCCCAGACATTCATCAAATCATTGAATACTTTGGGTGGGAAAGGACCTTAAGATCATCCAGTTCCAACCTCCTGCCATGGGCAGGAACGCAGCACACGAGACCATGTTGTCCAAGACTCTGTTCAATCTGACCTTGAACACTGCCAGGGATGGAGCATTCACAGCTTCTTTGGGCAACCTGTTCCAGTGCCTCACCCTCACAGTAAAGAACTTCTTTATATCTAACCTGAACATCATCTGTTTAATACCTTTACCACAGGTATCTTTAAACCATGGAAGATTTCATGAGTTCCATCAACAGAATAGTTTTGGGAGATGTTCGCACTGCCTTTCCAGGCAAATGCACCTACTTTGCCGGTCTGGATAAGCCTCCTGATTCATAAAATGTTTGCATCTGCTTGCCATTACTGCCTCTTTCTTCCTCATGGCTTCCATAGTGTCAGCAGCATGTCTGCCTGCCTGGTTTTTGCTCAAGTAGGTAACACGCTTCATTCCTTAAGAATCTGTTCCTTGGGAGGAAAAAGAAGTCACTCCCTTCCAAATAATTGTCAAGAGCTCCTAAGCCTTCTGGAGCATCACACAAAAGCAACTTAATCCTTCTCTCTGCAAATGTCATGTTGCCTTGATCTCTCTTAACAAGAATTTGTTAAGTTGTTGCTACAACATTTGCAACAGTCGTGCCCTGTGTCATTGCCTCGTGCCACAAATCACATGCAGAGAGCTGTCGGGTGTAACAAAAACATATCCAGGATGAAATGGCTTAAGTGCTGCGTGAAAGATACAGTGCCGTAATTCCACGATGTCCATTGGTTTTTCTCTGTGTGCTTCTGCTGGATCCTTTGAGACTGAATTAGGTCATGGATCTGTAGGGGGGGTGGAATTTGCTGTGTAGAGCAAAAAGAAAAAGTAAGCAAAGTTTTAGTGTAGTTTGGGCTTGATGCCTTCAGCGGGATTTACTGAAAGTAGTTTTGCAGTGTGACCTGGTCTACAGCTGCAGAGCCAGCACAGGGAAGAGGGAATTTGTCACTGCCTTGCTGCTGGGGCAGAGCAGAAAACGACCTAGCTCAAGACTTGTCTATCAGGGGATAACCATTGCCATTAAAGTTCATTCTTTTACCTTTTTTTTGCAGTGAATCCTCCTATGGACATTCTCCTGAGTGCTTTCATGCAATTTCAGCTCATCTGCTGATCATCCCAACTGGATTAAGGTAAACCTTATAAAGGCTATGCAGACAGGAGTAGACAGTTGCATACTTGTACAGCATGAGCTCTAAGCTGGCAGATGTCCACCACCTCTGGTTAAGAATGGTGTTAAAACAGCACTGAAATCCCAGGTGGTGCCAAGAAGGATGTGTCAGCTTGGGTTTAGTGCTGAGCTGTCATAGCTGCAGGTTTGCTGGCTTGTGTCCTGCCAACATGGGTTGCAGGTGGCGGAGACATGTAATTTGCTTGCATGTGCCCTTGTATATAAACTGTTAGTAAAGCACAGGCTTTTCTATAGGAGACTAAAAGTTCACAGGGGTTTCTGTGAACTTTTTCTTCCTCAAGGACAGCGGCTCTATCTCTTCTTTTGCTCAAGATGGGGAGTAGCTTACTTCAAACTCCCTGCAGCAAACATCCCTTTCCCAATGTGTTAGTAAAAACAGAAAGAGGAGCAACTGAGAAACCACTTCTCTCCCTGGCACATGTACGTCACTGTGATGATACAAGTGACCTCCCTTGCAGTGAACTATACTGGTACAGAGCCTGCTGAGCAGCTTTGTTTGATTAGTAGGTATATCTGAAAGTTCAAGTACTGTTCAAGAGATGAAAGGTATTCTTACCCGGTCTTCAACTGCATTGTGTTCAGATATATTCTCCTAGAGTGAGAACCCTACTGAATACATGAGCTTTCCCCCAACAGCTCTTTCATTTAATAAAGTGCTTTTCACATGTGAATCCCATTCACTTGTCAAGGAGGACTCTGTGACACCAGCTGTGTGACAATACACATCCTATGGAGGGAACCATTGAAAATGGATGTACAAGAAAGTGCTGGAGTTAGGTAGGCAAGTGGCTTTGTACATGCACAGTTACAGATCATTAGCTGTCACTCAGTGAGTTTATTCTGGTAGTGTAGCTTCTCCAGTGAAAGATACACAGAGATGAAGGCTGCTCTTGTACCTTTTGTGTGCTGATGAAAACATTCTTCATTTGCAGAGGACTGAGTGGTAAAGGAAACACTTGTTTTATCACACTGCTGGGATGAGGTGGGAGGAGATCCAATTCTTCTAACAGGGCTTTGAAAAAGAATTTGTTAAAGTAATTCCTCTGTCCATCCTTCCCTTTGAAGACCTCTGGGATTTGCAGAGAGCTTGAGCCTTCTGTCAGAAGGGTCTGGACTTCTGCAGAGAATTAATATTACTGATTTCCATCTATACCCGCCTGATGCAGCAGCCACGATCGCCATGGGGAAAACCCCAAGCAACTTGTTTTTAGAGAGGATTAAAGCAAAGCAGTTTCTCCTTTCTCTTATGAAGTAACTGCTACTCAACTCTTTAAAGAGATCTTTGTAGAGAAGGAGTTCCCCATCTGGAGGAAAGATGTGGTGTGTGGATTCAGGTTTTCTGTTATAATGGGACAACTGTATAATGTTCGTTGTGGCTGACTTTTGCAGCTGAATCACAGAGCCAACTGTTTTGAATCAGAATCAAGATCTGCTCAAGAATGGTGCATAATGTTCTTATAAATTTTCTCAAGGCTTTGCAGATAGATTATTGTAGTGTGTCATCACAGAGAAAAGGCAGCCTGGAGGTCATATCTGCTATGGGAAACCCCAGGCAGGGCTTTTAAAATAACAAGGGCAAATCAAAATGATGAACTAATGAGAGAAGGCCAGCTTGTTACTCAGCATGACTTCACCAAAATCAGCTGTGCTGTATCAGAGCAGAGCTCTGGCCCTGAATACAAATACATTTGCAGTATACTTGGACTATAGGATGTCATATCCATATAAAGTATAAATCCAAGCAGAGCTTTTTCTTGTAGATCTTCTACATATAAACAATCTATAAACACATGACTTCTCAGTCTAATTCACCTAAGGAAAGATTAAGATCTGCCTCAGGATTTCATATCTCTCTCTGCATTCACAGTCAGGCTCTGAGACATGAAAAGAGCAAGTCTGTGTTTGGAGGCTGGAGTGTCTGTGCCTGAGAGCAGATGTTTCTGTGTGGATAACAACACAGCTTGGGAGAATTGTGTGTCCACTTCATTTGTCTCTGTGCTGTGTACACTACCAAACTGTGACATGAAAGAAATGATTCCCTTATTCTCCATAAGGCCAGAATATGCATCCAGTGAGCAGTTCTCTATTAGCAGCATCTGGCATACTGGGTGTGTGATGCTTCAAGAAAAGCAGGACAGAAGGACACTTTAAAGCAAACAAAAGGTTGAAATAATCTGGCTCCAGGCAGCTACAAGGAGGAAGACTCAGGTTCCTGGTGTGGAAACACAGCCAACACATGCTCTAACCCTGACGTCTCACACCAGCTATGTAAAACAAGAACTCTTTCACACTTTAGTCCCCCCATAGCTATGGGGTGTTGCACAGGGCTAAGTGTTACTTGACTTTGATGTTCTCCAGACAGACCCCATATTTGTTCATGTTTACACGTTTTGACAGGGAAGGAACAGCTCTGTTTAATATCCCCTGGGTTTCCTCACAGCACTTTAAAACACTGCATTGCAAATAATCAACTCAGCAGGTCCTACAACGACTCGGTTCCTCCAGGCAGAGTCTGTGTCTGGCAGGGTGGTGGGTGAGAGCACAGATCCCTCACATAGAAGATTTCAGACCTACAGCCTCTCCTGGACGCAGATATTTGGAAAGCTCCCATTCCCTCCAAATAGGGATAAGAAAGTGATGAAGAAGCTGTGATAGGCCAATCTGTTAGCTCCCTCCTCCTCCTTTCCTTTGCAATGCGTCTCAGCATGCTTCAGAAATACTTTTAACAGTAGCTGGACACTGAGGAGTTTTCCCAACATACAGGGATATACCGGAATCGCATGTTCAATCAGTTGTATCCTGCCTTTATGTCACTAAATCTCAGGTTTGTGGAAAATTTGGTTTTATGTAGTTGATGTTTTTTGACACTGCACTTAATTCTGATTTGAGCCTTTATAACTGGGATGGGGCTAATGTCCTGAATATCCTTGGTCTTATTTTGTCCTCAGTTGTATTGGTTTTACTCAGTATTTGTCTTATTATTACCCTGCTTTAATCTGTTACGTGCAGAAGACCTGGAAAGTTGGAAGAAATAAAGGACTTGTAGGTACCACTGGATTTCTGATGAGGAAACACAAGTGCAAAGAAAATTCAATGATTTTTCTATGTCTTGGGGGTAATGAGGGCATTTATCACAAGGCTGTGTCTCTTCAGCATTGGGAACATATCTCATATCCTATAACAAGGAGAAGCAACAACCAAAATTAAAACCGAAATGTTTAAAATCTGTATAGGGAACATATATCCTGCTTTCCTCTGAAGGACTTTCCATCTAAATCCTTGGAAGCTATGTTATCACTACAGAGAATAACAAAGAATTAGACAAGATTAGACAGGGAATGTATCTACATGAAAAGGAGTGAAGCTTCCCTCTTTCAAACAAGCAGTAAACAGGCATATTTGAATCAGTGAATTCCAGCACTGGTCTTCTCTTGAGCTTTCCAAGAACTTTGGCTATTCTTGATTTCTTCCCCCTTGAACAGAACATTGTGTCACACTTTAAACTGGAATCCAACAAGTTGTAACTTTATTTACATTCAGGATCAATGAGGTGAAATGCAACAGGGCAAAACCCTCATTAAAAGGCAATTTCAGTGTCCAGTGTGCAGGAATGCAAAGAAGCAACTAGTATTTCTAATGAATACACTGCAGAGCTGTTGGAATGGCATGAGTCTACTTATGTCAAATAGCTGTATTCAAAAGAAGACAATCCGGTCTTACTAGTAATTAGAAATACAGGAGCAAACTGAAAAGGGTAGAGCCTTATTGCCTCTCAATAGGTATGGTAAGAAAGCAAACTGGCCTGCTGCTATGCAGTAGAATCAGTGTTTGGCTCTAAGGCCTGTTTTTTTTGCTGTGAGGAAGATGAAATGAGAGTGGATTTAGAGCCTTCCTTTTCCCATCCCAAAGTTTGCTTCAGTCTGCTAATAAACTGTGATAAAAAAACAAAGCTCAGGGCCAAAAAGCTAAATCCAGTGCTTGTGGTGTTCTGTACTTGAACTGTGCATTTGGAGAAAACCCCAATCTACTCAGTTCATGCAAACACAGTGAATGAAGTGCTGTCAGGCAGCTGAAACTCATTACACTCCATTGCTGGGGTTGAATTTAACATGCGCTGGGCATGAATGGACCAAAGAGCCTTCTTCCATCCTTTGTGTGAGATCAGAGTGTTGGATCAATCCTAAACAAGACACAAAGCACAGTGAGGCCAAGGGCTGCTAGGGACCAGTGTGAGGAGGGTGTGCAGGGCTATGTGTGAGAAGCCTCTGAAGTTCAGGAGGGACTTCTCAAGTAAACCATGAGAAACCAGGACACCACAGCAGCTGGAGCAGACAAAACAGGTAGTCTGGATATCTCATAGTATACCAAGGAAACAAGTGGTGTTACAAGGTTCTGAACGTAGACTATATACAAAATGAGATCTGCAGCTGATGGAAATTGGCTGAACTCTGTCAAAGCCAAGCTGAACTGTGTTGCTTTATATTTCATGAAGTTCTCTGTGTTTGGCAGGGTAATAGTTTAGGCTCTCTGACTTAAGTGTGGATGGGTGGACGGAACAAAGTATGATTTCATTTAGTCAGTTGTTGTAAATATTTATGAACATAGCCATCATTGGTAGGGAATGTGTGGTTACTCCGCATTAATAAGAATGAAAAGGGCAAACATGAGTGAGGCTCACAAGGGCAGAACTGGGGCCAGTGAAATTTATATAAGGATCTGTTCTTTGCCAGATCTTAGATGTCTTTCTGAAGCTCTAGACAGGCAGGTGAGTAGCTTCGCAAAGGTGTGGATATCCATGTCAAGATGAGAATTACTCCTGTGTTGATATTAATACTGAAACATCAGAGGAAACGTTCTGGTTTGTTGAGGACAGAGGATTGGTTTCAGTGATGTGTTTGTTCCCTGCTGGCTCTAATAACCTGTAAGCTTCATTCTGCCTTGTGCTTGGGGTCCCAGTGAGCCAGTATGTCACTAATGAAATGGAGTTTGTGATGTGGGTTGTAGTCAGCTGAATGTGTAAGTGTCTGCAAGTTCAGGGACTGACAGTTATCATGAGTCATAAGGAAAAAGTATCCTTTAACTTAAAGGCTGGGAAAGGTTGTTGGGTTTTTCCATTTTGAAAAGCTGAAGCAGTTTTTTCCCAGATATGTCCATTCCAGAGAAGGTTTTCTTCTACTTCTGCCTTGCCCAGGAGCCATGGATTTTATGCTATTCTATGATTCTGTAATTCTATTGCAGACTTGCAAAGTGATGAAGGATTTGATTTGGATGAGGCAAAGGAGACCTGGCTGCTTCTAGCTCTGTCACAGACATTATACGTAACCCTATTTGTGTCATTTGGTGTTTATTTTTTCTGTCTCTCACTGTACATAATGCAGTGTGGGTTTCAGGTAAAGAACTTTGGAAAGGCAAAGAATAGTACTGATGTACAGTTCATTGTTTGCTAGGTTCAACTTTCAATCTTAGCCCTATCTTGCTCCAGAAAGGATTTTATTGTGGTTTGATGTATTGGGAAGAATAAGATGCGTATCATGGAATTATTTCTCCTTTATGAGACTATACAAGTGTTTCCATCCTTCCCTGCTACTCTAATACTTTGATTATCTTACTGAAGGAAAAAACTGTCACAATAATCAGAAGTAGATAAAGCTCAAACCAAGTATCTTCACTTGCACAGTTCTAGCCTTACCCCTTAGAGACCTGATATGTAGGCACAGATCCATTTATCAGACTCTTCTGGCTAGTACCTCTGCAAAACCAGATGTGTTCTGCTCTTTGGCTTGCTGTCCTCTGGCTTCCAAACTTGATTCTTGCAGCAAGAGTCCAGAAAGGATGTCATCCCCACTGTCCCCACCACCTTTTCCACAGCCATCTTCAAGCTTCCAGCCTGCCTTGCTGACACCTTCCTTAGCAGCATGTGATTCCTGGAAGTCTCTACTCACTGGTTATATTTCAAGATGATGGGCTTGGCCAGGTCCTGGCCTGTGGAATTCAGTGGTAAACATTCTCACGAAAGGCTTACTGTCTGTCACAATAATTTGCTAATTTGTTTATAGCTGGGATTCTTCTGGAATGAAATCAGTCCCCCACATAGCCTTTGCATCCAAATAACTCCAAGAAACAGACTTGATGCCTTTGATGACATCATTTTTCTTGCTGCTGCTGAAGTCAATGACATTGAGCAATACTCCTCCAGGATTTTTCCTACTTTGGAGCTCACAAGGTCTAAGAACAATTAAAAGGTTCTTACATCCCCCTTCATTACTGGGGGGGGACCCTGAATTGAGGATGGTTCAAGATTGTCTGTGGGAAACTGGTTTGTAATAAATGTTGGCTACATAGTGTAATTGAGAGCCAAAGCCATGTTTATAAAGTACCTTTGAAACCTCAGTGAGTTAAAGAGTCATTAAAGGGTGACTATTAGCCCCTTAAATGATTGTACTGTTTCTGTTATAGTGTCTTACAAGTCCATGAGACTCTGTAGTGAAAGAGCTTATGGATGTCATTTATGCCATAACTTCGGGGCTATTCCAGCTGCTTTGAAGAAGCCCACATTGAACCCATTGAGAATTCACTTCTGTTCTCACATATGTCAGCAAAACAAAGAGCTAATTACTATATGTGGGCATAACTTCCAAGTAAGCTTCAAACTGGGTGGCAGGAGTAGTGAGGACTATTAAAATACATGATAGAGTTTAGTACTGGAGGGGTACCACGTTATGTTCCTACAGTCTCCAGCAGACTCTCAAAGCTAACTTCAGTTGAAGCCAAATCCCCCACTGCCACCTCTGCCTGCATTGATCAGGTGAAAGCAACATAACAAGTTGCGCCCACGTTTTGCTGTGCAGATGCATCCCAAGAATACATTCGAGTGGATGAACAGTAGCCTTTTCAGCAGAGATCATACAGCTGCAAAGCCAAAGATCATTGTTGTTCTAGGGCAGGGCTAACTCGGAAGCCTCTATGAAGAAGTTCATGTTACAGATCTCAAAAGAACTCAGTATAATGTTCATATAGAGGGTTTCCCAGCCTTTGCTGTGGAAAAACTTGCAAAGATTCTCAGCAAAGTTATGCTGCTTTGTTATTTACATTCGTCACTGATATAAAGGGATGAGTTTTGCAAATCTGAGCACAGCTTTTGTAAATACATATTTATTAGCAGTCCCCAATTCAGCTGTCGCGTTCCTTTCTTTGGTGTTTAAAGTCTGCTTTAAAGTGCTCAGTAACTCAAGGGAAGTCCCTACAGCCTGTCAGGAATGATCATGGGAATGGAAAATCCTTCGTTGTCTTGCTGAGGGAACTCAGACAAGGCTGTGTAATCAGCACAGAGCAGTTCTGTTTGCTCTGTGAAAGGACCTGCATAGAACTCTCACAGCTAGCTCAGGTGCAGCCCAAAGCCCCGGCAAAAGCGGAAGCACAGGCCAAAAATGACTCCAGAAAATACTTAATTTTCTAGGAATTTTGGGTATTTGGCAAGTATCTTTATCTTTTATTTCCTCTTTCTATTTGAAAGAGCCAGACACTTATATGGGACCTTTGGGTATGTCTGTACTGCAGGCCAGTGGTATAATACTAGTTTAACCTTGGCTCAAATATGTGCATATAAACTCCTAGCTCTGGTAGTAGGACCTCTGTGGCACTCAACGATGGCTTCAAAACTCCCCTGGGATTCTGAAACACACCTTCAGTCACAACTGTGTTGTGATGGAAACTTTATTTTCTATGCCTTCATGTTCATTGCTCCCTTTGCCATCTGGTCTGGATCTACTTGGCATACGCTGCTTTCACAGTTGTCAAACTGCAGTTTGTCTAGATAGCAAAACCATGTTGCATGTTTTTCAAAGGAGATACTCAAGAGGCTACAGCTGTGTGCAAGAGCTGTATGTGATACAGAGGTAGTTTATAAAGCAGGAGGAAAACATCTCTACAAACTGTTTCTGAGCCTATCCGTGGATCCTGAATTCAGGTTGAATGAGGAGACATATGGCTTCACAGTGCCTGGCTGGTGCAACAGAAGTACAGAGGGTCTGCTCCTCTACCTGTCATTTCCATTGCAGGGATGAGGAATGAAAGGCTTTTGACTGTGCAAAGAGTGCAAAATGAATGAGGTAGGATGTTTCTCCAACTGATTTTGGCAGCAGTCTGGTGTCAGTTGCACATATTGGACAAGTTTATTCTGGGCTTAAGGATGCCGGGGCTGCTGAGTGTGCTATGATCCTGAGGATAAACGAAACGCTGAGCTGATTTCTAAGGCTTTCTTTCCTCTTTACTATTGTCATTTTGAATGTAAGCTTCTTCTCCTAAGTAAACTTTTCCTGCAGTTGTTTCTCTGGATAATACCTGTCATGATCTGGGGAGAGGGACAGCCAGTTAAATCACGACATGATCCTTCGTGCTAATCCAGGACTGGAAAGTCATAGTAAGAGCCAAGTGCCTTTCTAATGTGGTGGTGTTCACTGTCTAAGACTTGTATGGCATACGTGGTGTCATTTCATATCCTCTAACCACCTTTTCTGGAGAAAATGTTAGGTTTGCCTGGTTGTTGTAATTGTCTTCATGATGGGTCTGTGATCAGGAGCTTTCATCAGCTGTAAAACTGAATCCATTATAGTCATTTTTACTGAGTCCTCAAAACCTCCTGTGCAGCTTGAATTTAGCAAGCAAAGGAAACCATTCAAATTATACTTAGCAAAGCCCATAGTCCTCTGAGGAGAGCTGGGTCTCCTGCCTGGTTTCCAAGGCAAATTGACACGGAGGCATTTGAAGAAAGCTCTGTAGAAGAGTCCAGATTCTTGTTGTTTTCTCCAAATAGACCTATTAACCTGTGAATGAATTTGAGATTTGCACACCCTCAGCTGGGAGGGTCCCTGAGGCATGCTTTCAATGGTCACATTCATATTATTGAGGTAAAACATACTCCACTGACATATTGTGTCTCGCCTTGTGTTTCCTGATACTATATAGGAGGCTGCACCTATGCATTTCGGATGTCAAATTCGACCACTCTTAGCAGCTTGCTTTCTCCAGGTGGAATACGCTCTGTTGGCACAGTTGGCTTTTTATAGTGTGGTGAAACATTAACCTCTTCCACTTCTCCAGTCTACAACATCAAACTTCTGACCTGTCAGGAGACATAAT
This sequence comes from Nymphicus hollandicus, assembly GCA_009823435.2. NCBI lineage: Eukaryota > Metazoa > Chordata > Aves > Psittaciformes > Cacatuidae > Nymphicus > Nymphicus hollandicus. The sequence goes on from WTXV02014419.1 coordinate 18,499, forward strand.
CATTTACACCAGTCAAAACCTGAAAAAGCTATTTTGGATTTATACCCCTCTAAGAGCAGAATTTGCTCTTGAGTGCTCTCCTTCCTCTCAACCTCTTCCTGCCTGGCTAAAACATGGAAGTTTTTTGTAGGCTCCCACATTAAATCCATAGCAGCCTGGAGGGCAGGCAGTCCTGTGCCATTGTGGTTAATATATCCGCTCATTCTGAAACAGATATGCCTTTTATCAGATTCCTTTTTAATGAGGGAAGAGATTTAATTTCATGGTTAAAAAATTAAAATGAAATAAAAGACGTGATACGTGAGCAATGCCATTAGACTCTGTAGGAAAATGGGAATTTTCAGACAAGGTCTAGGGAGCAGTCTCTGAAATGGTTAATTATGGAACAGATAGCTCACTTTCAATGCTTCCTTGAGAAAAGGCTGGCAAGCACATAGTCCAGAACCTAGAGAGAAAATCCACTTCGTAGTAAGCGCATCACATACATTCTCACCTTGGCAAAGGACATTGCACTTAAATGAAACATAAGGACTAGAAGCAAAAAGGGAAAGGGGAGAGCAGATGTCTCTGTGCACCCTAATCAAGTACATACATACGTGTGTGTAAGCCTGAACCACCACCAGTTCATGCAGAAGGATAATACCTGCTGTGTACCAGGCTGTAAGGTGGCCACAGTGCAGGGAGGCTGAATCTGACCCTAAAAAATGCTGTTCACAGGGACTCCCAAGCTTCTGTGAGCAAACCCTTTAGCTTTTAATCATCTTGGTCAACAAGAGTTTCTGGTGGTTTGTTTTGCTTTGTTTTTTACACACAATGTGAGAAGTACTAATTCCCTGGACTGCTTTCACAAGAGAAACACAAAAGGCATCTGTGGTCTGTTGGTCCCCTCAGTATAGTTTTTATACCAACTGAATCCTTTGCAGCCAGTTTCTGGAAAGGACATGAGTGAAATTAGAAAACTCGGAAGACTTTGTATGTTCCCTGCCCTCCTTACGGGGATGTTTGATTTTGTCTGTGAGGGGATGTAAAATAATGTACAGGTTTTTTTGCTCTTTTACTGAGGTTAATATATTCATTTGTACCACAGCGTTGGAACAGGCACAGGTGTCAAGAGTTGCTTCCAACATTATACCTGAGTAACTTCCTCAAATGTCCATTAGCCTGGAAATGCAAATGGGTTTACTGGTATTCTGTCTGTA
>WTXV02014422.1:0-41732 GCA_009823435.2 Nymphicus hollandicus
CGGGTTATAACCAATAATAAGTGAAGTGGGTGGGCAATGCTGAGGAGTATAAAAGTGTGAGCTATCTGCGCAATAAATTACAGCATGTGTCTTAACTCATATTGAGTGAATGCATGACTCTGGCCGTCTCGACCGATAAAGACCAGCAATACTGATATGTATATGTATAACCTTACATCTGGGATCTGGAGATAAGAAAAACACAAACACAAACTGTCACATGGAAGGGAAAGCATGAAGTGATCTGAGAAAATAAAACAAAACTATGAAAGTATCTGAGGAAAAACACACTATATCACAAGCACAAAACAGTAGGCAATAATTACATAACAAAAGCTGCAGAAAAACAGACTGCAAAAGATATTCATACAAATTATCACTAGACAGAAACATCAAGACTCCATTTAAAACCTCCCAAACATGAAGGTTTGGCCCCCCAAACATGAGGGCTGGAGGAAATCACACGTGATCAAGTTAATATTTTTACAAATTCTAATTCTAAACTTGGCCAACGGTCATTTTAAAAGCTGTACAAAGGAAAATATTGCCAAAGGTGAGCACAGAAAAGATGCAGACTGCTTAAACTTCATTCTATGTAAGTACAAAAACACAGATGATGCTCATTCCAGAGCATGCCTGATCCTGAACTGATTTAAAAGGATGGTGAAAATCACAAATGTGTCTGGGGCCATTAAACACATGCTAAGCTGTAATAGCTTTTATAAGTATAGAGATCTATTTCATGGGGTACAACAATAATCCTTGGTTTTCCAGGAGAAATAGACAATGTATTCATCCTACTCTTCCTAACATTTGGAAACCCAACTAGATTGCAAAGTTAATTCCCCTATAGCTTTAGCCTGGACAGAGTAAGTATAAATAAGACTCCAAGAAGTTGTGGAGTATTATTTGGAGAAAACAAAAAAGAGGCTTTGTCTACTTTCATACCTTTCTTTGACAAGATTCACACCAAACAGCTACTAGATGCCTGTACCTGAAAACAACGGGTAAATAAACTGTTCCCAGGTTTTCTGATGTGATGGAATTTGGCCAGCTTAGGTTGATGACAAAAGATCATTATTAATCACTCCATGTATACCCCTGTTTTGGGAAGTGGTATCTTTTGTATTTTTTCAACCATTTCAAAACAAAGTGGATGTGCCATATGCAGTCCACCTGAAGCTGTTGGGATATTTTATTTAGTTAATTATTCAAGAAAATACTGAAGAATAGCTGCAGAGTATGAAACTACTCCTATTGTGCCACTCAGTGGTTAAATATTAAATTTAGTTAAATTTTTCAGCTCTTCTTTACATACCTCTTTCCAAGCACAGCAACTATAGAATTAATGTGCTGGTTCAAGCACCCATATATATGTGTTCTAGTGCACACAGTCCAGCCAGTATGTTTATTTGGAGCAAGTAAAGCAAGTCTGTGACATAAAATTCATTAAGGATTAGTAAGCTTTGGGGGCAGAACATCTGCATATGCCAGAAAGACGGAATTCACTGAATAAACACTGCATGATGCTCACATATGCATTTTTCTGATAAAATCTTGAGAAACTTTAATGATCTCTGACACACCCGATGCTTTAAAAAGCTCCCACAGACTATGAACTCTCAGAAATTCTTTCCTCTGCTGTTACGTATGGACCTTCTTCACCTATGTATTTGGTGCAGTGCAAAAGGCTTAAAATCTATGGATCCAGAAAAAAATTCCTAAAAGCTCCATGAATATCAGCTAGTAAATGTTATCTGAGTAGACATTATCTACACTAGCTGAAAACCACCACTGCTAGACACTTGCAACATGAATCGTTTCCTACACACATTAACAGACTTTTTTTTCTGTTTACATGCAAAACTGGGTACAAAACTGTGTGTTCCTCTATTTCTTTCTCCTAGATTAGTGAAGCTATTCGTGTGAATTTTCCTGACTAGGGAGTTTATTTTAAAAATATTCAAAATATAATTCCTATTGTTCTGTAAGCAAAAGCAAAAGGAAAACAAAAAAAAAAAATTGGGGAAAAAAAAAAAAAAAAAAAAACAAACCAAAAAAAAAAAACAAACACATTTTTCAACTACCTAGTAGAAATCAGACAGCAGGCTCAAGTGGGGTTTTACCCAGCATCCAAGACATTATACCTATTTCAGTTACATTATGCTGAACCATGTTTTCTTTATACCATTTCAGCAAGGCATAAGCCGTATCTAAATTTTTTGTCCACAATTAAAGAGGAGTTACTACAGTTTGAGAAGCAGGCCAAATATGAAAGACTAACCATATTCAGAAATTAAATGTGCCTTGTATTTATTTAAATATTTTTTCCCCCACAACAGGAGCTATAACATAGCTAAGTATACCTAAACTATGCAAGATTCATTTTTGCAGGCAATGGAAATAGCATTGGGTGAAAATGTAGACAGATTGTCCCATAAAACTGGACATTTTGCAAAACTATTTGCACATGGAAAAAAATCCAGTGTGGGAAATGAGAAAAAAAGACTGGGTATTTTTCATGTCTTTCATCATAAGCAGCACAACCTTCTTGGTTTGCCTAATTTTGTTAAAGTACTAAAGATGAATTGTTCCTAAAAATCCATGCGAGCAATTTGCTTTCTTTTCACAGAGAGCTGTTGAGTGTCTGGCAGCAATTTGTGGGTAATAGACTAGAGATGCCCATTTCTGTAAATTATTTCCTTAATGATCCTTTGTTTCTCAGTTTGACTAATGCTGCTTTCATCTTCTAGTCTCTGCAGTAGTTTTTGTATAACCAGGCATAAGTCAGGAGACCCTAGCCTTTCTATGCATTTTGATGGTGCATGCCCTAGAAGTTGATAAATAGAAGTGGAATTTGCTTTGTGAAATTACTTTCAGAAAGACTAGACTCAGTAAAACAAGGTCTTCCAATGCACACTGACAATGTGGAAGTCTGTTCTCAAGAAAGGCTTATCTACTGAGTACTTGGTTTATTCTACTATTGAAATTTCACTGAAAATCCCTAAAAATATTAAGTATAACAAAAATCTGTTGGTTTTCAGAAGTAGGAGAGCAGGGAGACTGTAAATTCATAGACTTATAAATTTAATAAACATTAGACATTTTTTCATACTTATACAAGACAGATATATAGAGGTTAGTCCTTGAAGGCCCAAAAGAAAGGAAGGAAGAATAAAATAGTAATTTTGTTGGAAGAATTTATACTATTTTCTATTATTGTCTAGAAAGACAGTGGACAATGAAAAACCAGCTCATTAACCAACTCCTCCAGGCACCTTTTAAAATAAAACTCAGTTCAAATAATAATGTTCTCTGCCTTTTCTGTAGCCCACCTTAAAGCTGATTTCATATACCAGTATTAGTCATTTTCACTCATGGTCTTAGGTGAACTATTGTTCCTCCCATTAAGTTTCTCTTCTGAACCCTGTATATTTGGAAAATATTTATTCTCTGAATGAGGAAAAAAGTGCTTTGAAAAGTTATTACTATACATAAGATATATATCTACTGCCTGTATTTTTTTTCACAGTTTTAGCATTCATTTTTAATTCTGTCTGTTTGGAATCTCATGGAGGGCTAGAAGAGATGCAGAAAAAGGAAAATCAAGTAAGCAGAGTGGTAGAGATAGTAAAATGTGGTTTATTTAAGCTTCTGTGATCGCCAGAACTCCATGTCCTCCTGGATCTAGCAGAAGCACACACTAGATCAGAAACAGCACTTACAGCAAAGGCCTTTCCTAGCCATTTTTTCTGGTCCCAATAGTACCTCTCAGTGTTAAGAGCACATTCTTCATTCCATGCATCAATAATATTTAGAGACTCACCAGCAGTTCACCCCAAGGAATCTCCAGCTGGAAAAAAAAAGTTTATTGTTTCCTCATGAACTTTTCATTGATTATATTCTGTATTAATAATTGATAAATCTCATGAGTTCACACTAAACTTCCAACTCTAGTTCCAGCACATTTCTCTTCTTAGTCCTCCAGAATTTTAATCTGAGCTTTCTGACTGTTTGCTATATTGCAACAAGCCTTAATACTACTCTTGGAATTACAATAACTGAAATTTTACCTGAACTGATATTTCTATTCTTGAGAGTCATTATGTTATTTATGGGTTCCAATTTTAAAATGCCTATAAACTATGTGCTGGACATTTGGGAGGGTGACCAACGATGATGAGTGCAATATCAGGCAAACATTGCATAAAAGGAGCTAAAAAGCACATTCAGTCCACGTGTCTGGCAATTTTACAGGTAAGAATTATCTAGATGTTTCACAATTTTAAAATCTTAATTTCAATAATTCATTTCAGCCTTAAACATTTTCTGGTATCAAATTCTAGTTTTTGCCTAAGTTCCCGTGCTTTTGAAGTTGAACAAGTAGGAGGACAAAATACAGGAAACAGTAATCCACTAAGCAAACCTTTTTCCCATGCCAGAGAGGATGTGGAGCTACATCAGGCAATAGATATATCAAAGTAGTCTTTCATATGGATTTTAAATACCCCAAATGCATTGTTTGCAGTTTATTCTCTTCCCACACCTCAGTAACTAGCAACTTCTGCTGACCAGTACAAAGAGAAGGTTAAGTCAGTGGCCAAGTTTCAGTGTATGGTCCGATACCTCTGCAGATAACCCATATGTCTAGGAGTACTCAAAAACTGTTCCTCACTGGCACCTTACCTTTTATCAAAACACAAGACTCCAGACAGGGGTACCTGGATGACATGCCTGTGATCTGTAGAAAGATAAACTAGATTCCCTTTTTAATCTCTAGTTCTTTATTATCAAACCTTTCATACACTGCAAAGGGGAGGGGTAGGAGAGGTACAGGAACTGGATATGTCCTTTGAGACCAACAAAGCTTAGCTGCCAGCTTCAGCCTTGCTGTGATGACAAATAGAAAAAGAACAGAAAATAAAATACCTAAAGTCAAAATAGCTTGAAGTTTCTAGAGCTTACTGAAGTTCACTTCTGAATCCTGAGGTTATTGCTTTCAACAAACTCAGAGAAGCATCTAAAGAGGATTTGAGAGGTTTCATTAGTCAGAGATTTACAGACAAGTCTCTTTTTTAGGAGGAAAAAAATGCCAGCTGTGTAAGCAGTTCAAAGAAAAGTTACAAGTAACAGCCATCACCATTTTTTGTGGGGAATCAATGGGGAAAGCTGGTGGGTGATGGCTAGATCAGGGCACACCTACTGAAAGTGTGAATAAGACCAGGATCCTGACAGATTCCCCTGAGCCTCCAAAGTAATGGCTGAATCCCTGGAGGGGCCACTGCTTCTTAAAGAGAGATCCTTACTCAGACATACAAACTAGCTGTTGAAAACTAGTCTTAATGAATAACACCACTGAGGTCAAACCAGCCTGATTTCCTGACCTAATGGAACCGAGGCAACAAATGGGGGATTTCTTTATATATGCAAGACTTTTGATGCATTCACACATGGTATTTCCACAGGCAGTGAGGGTACCAACTGCATGAGTCCACTTTTAAACAGGCACTCTTTTTATAAAAAAGTTTTTCAGTCATTATGTATGTCCTTTCAAATAACTGAATACAGAGAGAGTTTATTTGATCCATTCTTTGTCCATTAAATATTTTATTAATGTTTGAATACTAAATTATATAGTCAGATTTGGTAATCTGTTACTTTGAAAATTTATCCCATGCTGAAAATTCTAAAAGTACTGCTGGGGTCCAAAATTAAAATGAAAAATTTTGTTGATAAGCCAGAAAAAGTGCTCTGGAAAATAATTGAATATAACACACTCCTTGTCATGCTTGTCACAGTGAATAATGTAAGGTAAATTACATTCCATAAATGCAAGGTATGTAAATATGGAATAACTTTGTAGTCAAAGTATCCTCCTTGCTGGTTGGAGAGCTGTACCTAAATAGAAGGATCCTACATCTCCTTTCTGACACAGTCCTTAGTAGTGTAGGTGGTAACAGTGAGATTATATGACAACATATGGAAATAAATAATGAAATCCAAGGCAAAGCATTTTAAAAAAAAACATCTATTGATCATGACTAGGAGTTGGCTCAGAGCATCCTCCCTGCCTTTCATGTTGCTCTACACTCACATGTTGATCTTAAAAGATCTACTTGCTTATCACCCTTGAGCCACCTTCTATTTTGCAGAGGGACTTCATGTTTCAGAGATAAGTATTTCTTTTGACAATGGGGAAAGAGTTGACATGATGTTGATGTTGATACAAGCTGGAGATTACATGTATAAACCAAGTTTGTGAAGGGCTACTGAAAATGTCAGATGGACTAAAAATATAAAAATAAAACCCAGCCTTTCAGCTATTCTGGTGGGTATTCACTGAAATCACTATTAAAATTGAGTTCAAAATTGAGTGTAGAAGAGAGTGTATATGGAAAATAAACAGAAACAAATGGTTCCCAGGCCTATTTGAGAAGAAAATAAGCTTTATTCAGTTGTTCTATTTCCCTTTAATCTCTGCAAAATTTTATACAATTGTTTGACAACAAATTTTGACAAGATACAATCATATATTAATTGTGATAACTCAAACTCTGAATTCACACTAAACTTAGATACATCCCACTCAATCTAACTTAAAATAAATAAAGGAGATATTAAATACATATAAACTGAAAAACTGTCTCATTCATGTTGCTTAAGCCTGGAATCCCTCTTACCTTGACAGCTTTGACAGAGTATCTTTTATCCATTGCTTGGAAAAGACAAGAAAAAGTGAAACATATCTTCAGGTTAGAAGGTCTGAGCCACTGATGAAGAATATCATAAGATATGGCTACTTCCCACAGGTTCAGTATTTCATATTCATTTAGGAATAATTTTGTCTGAGTAGGTGAACATGAATCAATTTGCCTGATAAGTGAAGTATCTTTATGAAAATAATGGTAGATTTCTGGCAGTGAGAAAAAAGAGCATCTTTTAAAATTACTCTACTGGCTGCTCAAGGACATGTGAATGAGGGAGCCAGAACCATTACAGGCACTGACAGAAGATAGCACTGTTTACACTTAGAGCACTTATTTTTCCTATGAAGAACATGACTCTTTTTTTCTATTTTTCTATTGTACTTTTTTTTTACCACCCACATATGCCAAAAACAGAATTGAATTTGATTAACTGAATTAATGCAATAATAAACATGCAGCACCAGAATATTGAAATACAAGAATATTGTGAAGCACCTCGAGTACAGCCATACTGATGTAAAGAGGGAGAGGTGAGAGGAACAAAACAACACATTTGAACTGAGGAAAGATATTTAGGGATAAGAAATGATATCAGGCGAAACAGCATTCTTTCTACACACACCTTTTTTGTTTGTTTGTTTTCTTTCTAGCTGGATCGTAGCTACAAATGTTACATCCTGATGAATTCAAAGGAATAAGAAGATTCAAACAGCATTTGATTAAAAGCAGATAAATTATGGGTCCTTAGGTTTCATTTAGGAAAACAAAAAAATCCTGCAGAAGCTTAGAAGTTCTGAGCCAAGATGATTATACTATTCTATCCCAAATTTTTTTACTTTAAAAATACCTAACAAACTAAGCAAAGGACATATAAATTACAATATACTCTGGCATTTTCTACTCTCTGAGGAATTAGTAGATAATTAGTAAAGTGAATGAAAACACTTCCAAGAAGTAACATTGTCAATGAAAAACATGACTACATTTTAGATTTAAACATCTTAGGTTTTCTGAATATTTATGCAAGAAAGCTATCACAAAACCAGTTTACAACTAAAAAGCAGCTGCTTAGGCACTGCCACATCAGTATTATAAGGAATTCAGAGTGGGAAAAATCTTTTTAGCTACTTCAGTGTCTTAAGAAGGGAACATCATAGTTCTCTGTCAAAACAGCAGTGTCAGCACCAGAGGGTAGTGGGAAGAAACGCAGGATTCAGTCTGGTTGATATTCTGTGCAGCCAAAGCAAGAGAACAGGCACCTGTCTGCCTGAGCAGAAATTTCAGTATTGGTGCATTAAAGGCCATTGTTTCAGAACAGACAAAAAAAACTTTCTTCTTTACCAGGAAGAAAGAAGCAGCAATGATCACTTTGCAATAAAGGCAATATGAACACTCTTATGTCAGTGCACAAAGGTAAGAAAATAGAAGAGAGTCATATTAGGAGATTATATATTCTGTACATGTGCACAAGCACTTGGGCTTCCACAAATCAAAAAAGACACAATTTAGTTTGAAGGTGTGAAGCAACAAGAGTTTTCCTTGAAATAAAAAAAGCTTAAATGACATGAAAACTGCATGCCAGTGTGATATTACCTCTCTTCTTAAAAAAAAAATCAATTCATTTTTCATTCTAAATCAACACACACCCAAACAGGCCTCACATGTAAGTATCAGACTCATGTCAACACAATTTAAATTAAATATTTAATATGCAAAAGAACTAACATTAGATATTGCCTTCAAAAAAAAGGAAAAAAACAAACAACCTAGTGTAGGTTTTGGGAACCTGTACAAGTGAAAAAATATACATCTGTGAAAAAGCATAACACTGACATTTCATGAAATTAGAAATTTGCCTTTCTAAACAGCCTATGTGGCAACAAAATTCCACCAGGAAGTTTTACAAGTTGAGAAGACATTTTTGACATTTTCTTTTAAAAGCCTACTTTGACAAAAACCATTGTTCTAAGACCAAAACCAAATTGGATTTCACACAAAGTAGTAGAATTATCTAAAACTAATAGAGTGATTGGAACCAGGTGATCTTTAAGGTCCAAATCATTCTAAGATTCTTAAAAAGAAAAAAATTACAGAAATAGAACTTATTTTAATAAGAACTTTTCTGAGAAACACACGCTCTCACTCAAAGATGGTTTCAATACAGAGTTTTCAACTACCCTATCTAATAAGGGATAATCTTTGATGAAGAGCAATTTTTATATGTCCTCAAATAAGACAGGCTACAAAAGAGGAAGAATATAGCAGCACAGATACAGGACAAAAAAATAGCAATTCAAAGGCAGTTCAGTTGTAAACAACTTAAGTATAAAAGAATAAATATGTGTACTGATACCAATTTACACTACTTATTATATGTAATGACATCTTTTCCAAAGATTGTCATCCTTACATGAAGACCAGATGCTTTCTGAACAATAGGATATTGAGCTCACTACCGGCACTACGGTGCTGTGGAATTTAACAAATTATGATGTATGAAGATCCAGCTGATGATGAACTGGTCCTTAATGTTCTTATTCTTCATGAATCTAGTGTACATAGGAGCAGGTTTTGTACAAATAGCTTTGTAGTGTCATAATTCTGATCCTCAGATTTATCCTCAAAATATTTATTCCCTTCTTTGTAAGGATGTAAATGGAAATTTATGCTCCCTTGGTGATCTGGAAGTACGCTAGAGTTTGACACTCTTGACCATCATGGTCTTTTACAAAAGTAACTATTTGTCTGAGTTGTGACTGAAGAGCACCAGCAAATGCAAACTAAGAGGACCTTAAAATCAGATTAGAGATTCAAACTAGTTTCTTACGTCGGTAGATAAGTTTATATAAAAACATAAAAATCATATGTGCTGAATTATAATTAATATATCATAGAATGGTTTGGGTTGGAAGGGACCTTAAAGATCATCTAGTTCCAACCTCCCTGCTATAGGCAGCCACACCTTCCACTAGACCAGGTTGCTCAAAGCCCCATCTAGCCTGGCTTGAACATTGCCAGGAATGGGGCAGCCACAGCTTCTCTGGGCAACCTCTTCCAGTGTCTCACCACCCTTATAGAGAAGATAGTAAATCTCCCCTCTTTCAGCTTAAAGCCATTCCCCCTTGTCCTGTTACTACATACCCTTGTACAAAGTCCCTCTCCAGCTTTCTTGTAGGCCCCCTTTAGGTACTGGAAGACTGCTATAAGGTCTCCCCAGAGCCCTCTCTTCTCTGAGCTGAACAAGCCCAACTTTCTCAGCCTGTCTTCAGAGGAGATGTGTTTCAGCCCTTTAATCATCTTTATGACTGTCCTCTGGACTCACTCGAGCAGGTCCACATTCCTCTCTCATTGGGGGCCCCAGATCTGAACACAATACTGCAGGTGGGGTCTTGCAAGAGCTGAGTAGAGAAGAAGAATCACCTTCCTTGACCCTTTGGCCACACTCCTTTTGATGCAGCCCAGCATACAGCTGTTTTTCTGGGATGCGAGTGCACGCTGCCAGCTCATGTTGAGCTTTTTGTCAACCAAAAGTCTTCTTTGCAAGGCTGCTCATATAATTTCCATCATAATTTGTAGGCTAAAAACTCCTGCAAAGAAGCTGTGAAGTAAAATTATTTCTTACCAAGTGGTTGCAGTAGGTATTCAGCAACCAGGTTTACTGATTTACAATACAGTATTTTGTTTCTAATAAAATGAGATGGAGGACTTAATCCTTGAGGTTCCAGGGCAGCCTTAAAAGGGGAAAAACTGTTGTGCCTGCATAAAAACCCCAAAATATGATCTGAATACAAGTTAACATACAGTTCTCGTGTTGCACATTGTAGGAACTGTATCCACTGATACAGGGTCCAGGCTTTCTTTGCCTAAACCAACAAATGCTCCATTACAATAACCCAACATTTTGTCTTCAGTAACACAATCCCCAGAGCCTAATTTAAATTCCAAAAAATCTAAATTAAGTTGTATTTATCCTTTCTTATTTCCTAGCTTAAGAAAGGCATAGCAAACTCATCTTCTTACAATTTCCACTGAACAATTTTTTGTGTGAGTTTTGATGTTTAGGGATTAGAAACTCCTGCAGACATTCATTGTCAATATCGCTGTATTTGAAACTGGTCAGTGCTCTCAGCCCACCCAGCCTATTTATATCTTCCAAAATGTAAAGTGCATATCCAAGATGCCAAAAAGCTGCTTTATCTTTGTCACAGACTATTTTTCTCATAGATTTTACCTTAACTTTGAGAATTAAATTGAAGCACAGTTTCTGATTTGCTACTGTTAAGACAATTCAATTATTTTTTTATGTGGCAGGCCTCTTTGATACTCTCCCCAAATTAAAGTAAGAAATTAACTAAAAAGAAAATGCTCAAGCATATATAAATAAAACAGCATTGGTCAGTAGGGAGAGAAGTATCTTTTACACTTGATTTATGTCACATTCACTCACCTAGTCATCCCACATGCAACAAAAGAGTTTTATAGACAACAGAAAATTCTGAAGATAAAGATGAAAATGTAGTCTCTAATGGCTATAACTTTACAGAGTACCAGGCAACATGTTGCATGGTTTGGGATGCCTATAAGACGCGGTCTTCATGTATGGAAACTCTTCTACAAGCGAGTATCAGCAGCAAAGTACTAGGAAGCAAGTTATGAAGCCTTTCTTTCAAAATGTGACACCTCCAATTAAAAATGCTTTTTCCAAAATTCTTTTCTATCCTTTTTCCATGTGCAAGGAATAAATATAACTGAATGAAAGAGAAGGATTTCTATCAATTGCTTTTCTTGTCTTTGTTTATGCAGTATATCTGTACTACCTCTCCACGGAATGGGAAAGCACATAAAAACCAGAGACGGTGAATTCAAATGCAAGAAAGCAGAACTGTGTACGCTTTTTGAAAAAGGAAGAATGCTAGAATCTATGCAGAAGCTATTGGAACTGTATGTGTTAACATTACATTTTATGTTTGCAACACCCAAGTCCAAAAAATTGCCATATATTTACTTAGCTGAACTTCCAAAACTTTGCTGTGAATGTAGACGTGTCCTCTCTCTCTATACTGCATCCCACAAAGTTCCTACTCTGACTCATCTGCCGTTAGAACCCAGTCCTGTGATGTTTTAGACCCAAATTTATCTGTTATTGATGAATCAGAATAAGAAGTTTTAGGTTAACAAGGTCTTATATTTACAGAGTGTTTCCAAAACGCAAGCTAGTTTAGGCATGGGTGAAAGAAGAAGGTATAGAGTTATTTAATAATAATAATAATCCCATAGCAAAACAACCCAGGGAAAAAAAAATCCTAGTGCAACAAAACCAGTCAGATAAAAACATGTAAACATCTTTTCTTTGTCTCCGTTTTTTTCTCATATGGCAAATTATATTTTATTCTTGAAAGCAGAGCAACTACAGTAACCTTTTCACTCCGGAAATTGAGTATTATTAGCTAATTCATCTTTTAAAATTTAAAGTCATGATAGTTAGAAAAGTTCATCCAGATCAAAGCCACCTGAAACATAAACAAAATCAAATCTTAGAAAAGTCAGTCTGTCAACAAAAATATTCCCCATAAAAGGAAAAGGCTGGAGATGAATTACATCTCTTTAGCTACAACATTTCCTCAAAGAACAATAAGGCTATGGAATATAGATCCAAGAATCTGAATAGGAGCATATTTTAATGTAATTTTTTTGTTCAGGCTAATTTTATACATAAAGAAATACTGAAATTTGTGTTTGTGTGATATTGGGTATACAGGGACACATAAATGTTTATTCTTCAGTCTAAAATAATCTATTGCAGAAAGAAAAGTCAATTCTTTATCTCTTGTACAGTAAATGCAATAAATTGCTTGGTTATAGTCTGTCATTCAACTGCTTGGAAAAGCATAATAAGATTTTGTGCCAATATATTTTGATACAGAACTCTAACAACATACATTATTTGTCTGATGTCCCCTAACTATGCCGAAATTTTGGTTCCTTCTTTCTTTTTTGTATTAATATACCGCCATTTATTCAAAATTTCAACCTGTTCAATAAACAGTATTATAAGAAGTTTTGTAAAACAAAGACTTTCTATATTTAAATGCTTTTCTAAATTAATTCATACTCCTTTTTTCCATAAGTAGTTGGAAAGCAGTCTTCATCACCAGTTTTCCATCATTTGAAATGTAGTAAGTTCTTGAATTCAGGCTAAGCAAAGGTCAGACAATGACTCATTGCTTTTGATCTGGGAAATGTTGCTTTTTGACATATTCTGTAATTGTTAACAGCTTTTGACATACGCGATCATGGTGTGAAGAATTGATAGCCATGTTTCTAGTGGTTTAGGATTCGTTTGTCAGTAGTGCACAGTTCCAATGAATACACTATCCACTGTTTTTTTGTGCTCACTCCACAGTTCCACAAAACAATGTTGCATTACTTTATTTCATTCCATTTTTTATGTACTATGCAATGTCTCCTTATTTTCATTGCTTGTTATGAGGTTGTAGGGAGAGGCTATAAATGAAAACTTAAAGCAGAGTACAGAGGTCCAAGTTCTGGATAACTTTATTTTGAATCGGAAGAGACATTAATCTGCAGAAAATCCCCAAATGGGTCTGTAGGTAGAGGTGTGTGGAAACATAGCATAACAGTAGGGTAAAAGTCCTTCTTAGTAGTACCCCTAAAATAAGGAGATCAGACTAAGGCAAGGTTGATCCCCCACTTTCACAACCTCCCCACAACATGAAAACTTGAGAGGCGTTCCACAAAGTCACAGAATGGATTCTGTACTCGGTGCCTTTTATTCTGCAGCTTCAGCTCAAGCCAATTTCTCTGTACATACTAGAACAATGAATCACAAACCTGGCCTCCTACTTTCAGGTCCAGCATTAAAATTCTGCAAAGGGAGAACAAGTGTGCTTCACAGCTTAGATTCTCAGTACAAATGAGTCAATAGAATGCTGTCTGGGTATGCTGTAAATTAAGCTCATTTTATCTGCACTTACTCAATAGCCCTGAAATGGAAGGAAAAATAAAATAAGTGGAATAAAAGAAAGATAACACTGACTTTTAAGGTTTTACCTCAGCTTCGCTGCCAATTTCTTAGATAGCAAGTGTGCTTTGAAAAACAGCAAATCAAAGACTACTTTCATGCCCACCTGTAGTCTTTGCAAGACCCTCAACATCAAACTTTCCATGATAAAATACCTACCACTGTAATAATATCACAGCAAAACACCAAGAGACTTGCTTCTTAAGAACTGAACTTGGCAGATTATCACAGTGTCATATTAATTTGCCACATTTTTAAAGCTTAAAGCGTCCCAATATTAATTGCTTCAGAACAACCTAAAAATGACAGGGAGGTTTATACTTGTAGAAGCAAGCTGTCTCCTCTACCACTGTACAAGCTTCTTCTAGAGGGAAAAAACTCTACTTTTAAAATGTGCTTAATCCTGATTTTGCAGGATTATCTCTTAAAAAATTATCAATTGAGACAACAAAGGAAGAAGCAGGAAGAAAAAAATGAAGTACAAGTCTTCTAATACTTTAAGTGGGGAAAAAGTTCCTTAAAATCATGAATATTCTTTCTTGCTAAACAAATGAAGAAAGATTTCTAGTATCAGGGTTTTGGTGTTTTTCAACACAGCACTAGATTTCTGAAGTTCTTTGCTTTAATGCTTCAAAAATTCATTCCTTTGCACCATTCTCTTAAATGCCATCATGCAAAGCTTAAGTGACAAAACACTCTCATTTTTATCAGTGTGACCTCATCAGCTACAGTTCCAGACTTACAGTTGTCTAAATCATTAAGTCATTAAATGTTACCGTGGAAGAGTATTTAGTGCAAGAAGCCATACAGTAAAAACAGATGACCTTTTTTTCATCCCTTTACATCCTGTTTCATACATTCTACATTTTAATCACTTAAAAAAATTGAGGCATTCAGAGATTAAACGAACAATCTTTTGAAAGTAAAGGCATATTAAACTCAGGAGGCTTACACTTAACTCCAAGCTCACAGGGGGACCTTATGCTGCAGTGATTACTTTTTGAGCCTTCAGGTTTTTTCTCCTTCATGACCATACACCTCACAGACTTACCTCCCTATCTTTCTTATTCGCAGCCACACAGTCCACAAACTTCTGCGCAGATTTTCATCTACTGTTTTCCTTTTGCTGTTGGTGCCTGAGCATTGTCCTTTACTGCCTGTTCTTATCCTTCCTCTTTCCTGACAACTGTGATTTTTTTCCTGTCTTTATATTTTCCCCACACACTCCTGAGTCCTGCTCATTTGAGCCAGCCTGCTCTTATTTCACTTTCTGTGCCTAATGGTGACCCTTTGACATGCCCTAAAAATCAAGAAATTTCAGGGAACCAGAAGAAATACCTAGGTATTCTGTATTTTTAAAGTTTTTAAAGAGATTTGTTATGTTCTACAACTGATTTTTTTTTCTTAAGACAATGAACACATAAAATCCCACATGCAACATATATTGACTGCATAATTTTTTAAACTAAGCAGAAAGAAAAGAATACTGACCCACTCATGTTTTAAGACTTTAAAAAACTAATTAGTTGCCAACCTTATTCTAGAAAAATTAGACACTGGTTTGTGAGGAAATGAAGATCTCATAGCATTGGCAGGTAGTAATATCAATAGAAATATAACTCAAGGCAACAGGAGCACTGCTTCAGCAAAAATTCTGTCTTTATTATCTAATCACTATTATAAAACTGAATTATTACAAATATAAGTAGATGTAATTAATTTGTCACCTGGTTTTTAGACAGAGCAGATTTAATCTTTAGCTTGAGGGTTTTTCACACTCCTTGGCTACAAATATTAATTTAATTCTTTTCTGTGGTCAGTTCTAGCTAAGATGAAAAACTAATTCCCTCTACCATCTCCTGTCTATTCCTGTTCCCATTTTTCCCCCCTTCATATCTCCTCTTCATCTCACATACGCTCAAAGTCCTAATTCATAAAGGACTTTAACTTACAAAGCTTTCACAAATGAAAAAAATATATACATGTAGATGTCAAACATAAATAGATTAAGACCCAAAACAACCAGGGAAGATCCCACTTAATCTGGGCATCCCTACACTGATGCACACACCACTGATTTTGTGAAGAGGATGTGTTTATAACATCTGTTCGATATAAGAGTGAGGGAAACTGATGACCCTGAATGCAAATAAAATCTTTAGAAATCTTCCCTTCCAGGTTCTCAAAAGACTCCACTTGCCACTGGAACCACCATCACCCACAAACTTTGACCAAACTGATGTAAAATTTTGACAAAACCAGCAAATAGGATACCTAGGACAAGGACAATCCCCTTTCCAAAAACTGTTAATCACTTTTCTAAACCAGTTTCTCTTTCCTCAGATGCTTCATAAGAATCCCCTTCGTCCCAGCATCTGAGACTCCAGAGCTGTTTCAGCTAAACCTTCATTAAAAATTCAATAAATAAATAAATAAACCAAACCAAAATCAACCAAAAAAAAACCAAAAACAAAAAACCAAAAGAATGATGTCCAGTTACAGGACCAGAGCAATGGGTGCAAATTGAAAGAATCTCTTGTGTTTTTCTCACAATTTCTTGTGTTCAGATTGTGAGACAATCTGAACATGAGGAAAAACTTTTTTTACTGTGAGGGAGACTAAGCACTGGCACAGGTTTTTCCTAGAGATGGTGTGGAGCCTCGTCATCTGGACGTAGTCCTGGGCAATGGGCAGCCTGGTCTAGGTGACCTTGCCTGAGCAGAAGGGCTGTACTAGATGATCTCTAGAGGTCACTTCCAACAGCATCTATTCTGAGTGGTACCCTCCACAACACTATCAAAAATATTTCTGGCTCATTTTGATAGTAAAGAGGCAGACGTATGTTTTCATGATAATTTTAGTTATAATTAAAATACTTTTCATCAAGACATTATTCAAAAGGATTTTTGCAAATTTAAGAAGAGTATGGATTTTCTTCCTCCTACCCCAAGCTGCAAGCCAGAACAGCCTATAGCAATAAAATATTCTGGGGGGGAGTAGGGGGAAATCATTCCAAAGTACATGTAACAATATTGAAAACATCAATCTTTAGCCTGTTTAGACTAAAGACTAGATCCAAGTCCTTTAGTAAAGGATATGGAAAAGAGTAAACCAATTTATATAAGCAGATAATTTGCCAAGACTTAAAACCAAACAAACACCAGAAAGAAATCCCAACAAACCACACCTTAGCACAGGAAAAGGCATATATTAGTCTCAAATTTCTGATACAACAGATCTACCAGTATGTCATTTTCATTAATGGCTTAATACTTGTTTCAGAGTTTTTCTACTCCACATACTTTCTTCTACAGGTATACTGGGTATATGTACCCATGAATTAGGAGCAGAGATTAGGGATCAATTTTGTCGGCTACTAATCCTTATAGCTTTTGTTTCATAATACTCCCAATATAAAGAGTCACTTTCATGGGAAAATTAACACTAAAAGATACAGAAAAGACTGAAAAGGTTAAAGAAAACTAACTCTGACTGTCTAGCTGTTCTAAACCACAATTCCTATTAAAAAAATAAAATCAGAGTTCTGAAATTAAATATAGTTACGTTGGATAAACAACTATCTCTAGTACAAACACAGAGAAAATACAGTAGCATTCTAACTCCCTCTACTGGACTAGATATGTCGTACAATAACATCATAATTGTAAAGCATTTTTCTTCATCACATTCTCGGACAGATTGGGCAACTACTTTCAATGAATTACTTTTCCCTAAAAGAACACCTGAAAAATACTTTAAATGGTAGCATAACTCCTGGACACCTTTTTTTGCTGAAAGAAATCCTCAAACTGAAGGAAAGTCAAACAACAAAACCAGATTTTATGCAACTGTTCAGAGCTTACAGAGAAGTTTTCTTGTGAACTGTTCTAGAAATAGATAACACAAGTCACTAACTGTTGTTCATATTTTTCCCCCGTCAAACATATGCATTTTTTTGCCCCTTGCATCTGCTAGATAAGCTATAGCAGAAATGGAAACTGAGAAATTTAGTAGAAGATGCAAGTCACCAGTTCTTATGAAGCAAAATCAGATGACTGTTACATAGCTGACATTTTAAAGTATGCATTTCTGTACTCTAAAAGACTTTCAAAAAGTCAAAAACAACAAGAAAACTTCCATTATCTTACATTGTAGACTCATCCTCATCAGCAACCTAGATCATAGCCTTTTCTTCTCCTTCCTCTCTCACGAATGAAATAATCATTTTCCCTTGTGAGTGTGCATTTTCCAACACAAATTCAATCTGACTGCAGCTTCTTCGGGGAGATTTTCTCTAGGTGAAATCTTGATCCCTAAACAACTGAAAACACAGCACTGTGGTTTTATAATCTTCAATTACTGTATGTTTCTAGTTTAAATAATTGCTGATAGTGAAACTGCTTAGGGACAGACAATGGGGTTCCAAACTACCATCTCAGGAGATAAAAATCTTAAAGGAGTCATCTCATGATGCTTAGGCAAATTAGCTCTGCACTGAAATCCAGACCCACTTTTTTGTGGTACTTGAAGACTACAGGATGATTAGCACAGATGGAGAGATTCCAAGGACAAAAGAGACAAAGAGCCTGGTCCTTAGAAATTATCTGAAATTACAGAGGGTTTAGTTTTGGAACAAATGTTGAGGAAGCTTTACCTTTTAGTAATCGAGAACTTGTTTCCATTGAATCTCTGTTAAACAAAGAAATCACACACAACAGCATCTGAACACAGCAGACTTTAGAAAACACATTCTTCCCAAGTATACCATGATGTCTTGCAAGTTCTTTTTCTCTCCTGATTTGCTTTACTAAAGTTCATTTCACAACTAAAGAAGAAAAGAAGCTGGTTCAAAAGAAATACATCATTTAACCAATATAGCAGTCAGAAAAAAGACTGGTAGTTCAGCTAGCAGGGAAAACAGAGAACACATTGCTGTGAAGCAGGATTTTTTTTTAAACAAAATACAAAAATTGAAAATCATTATTATAAATTACCCACTCATTACCAGCCTGTGCAAAATAATGAAGATGCCCAGTTAGCCAACCCAGTGCAAATACACTACTGAAAAAAATGCATAGCAATACCAAATAAATATAAAAATTTACTAAATAAATATGAAAGTTCCTTTGGTCCATCCATTGGCACACACTGGCATTATTATTACACCCTTCAGGAAGAAGAAAAAAAAAGAAAGTGAAAGCAAGAAGTAAATTTTGAAACCTTACTGTCCATTCCTTCACAGCTTCTCAACAATGTTTTCTATATATGAACGCAAAATTGTTTCAAAACAAGTGTAGCAATGGGAGCTGGTGTTTTAAAGTAAATCAGTAATAAATGGCCTAAAAAAACAAACAAACACAAAAATCTTGTACCACAGTCTTGAAAATTGTGAATGTGTGGTAATAATCAGATTAGAGAATCATTTCACTGCCTTGGTCTATATACATGGTTTGCAACATGGCTTTAACATGTTTGGATGCCTGATAAATACATACAGCAAAAAGTCAAAAAAGAATTGCATCCTAAGCAGTACCTCTAACACTTTAGAGAACTGAAAATACACAACAGAACAAGCTTACATTATTATTAGAAGTTGTTTAATTATTCAGATATTGCTTTATGTTGTGGGGGGTGGGTGGAATGGAAGATGGGAAGGAAAAGAAGGGAGAGAACTGCAAGGGGAAGACATAAAAATAATATTGAGATTTCTCACCTTCACTTTTTAGAATTCTTCACTGCTTCTCATCCTGTTTTCCTATAGATAAGAACAAAACATTTTAAAAGTTTCCTGGGAAAAAAATAATAGAGTGTGTGTGTGCATTTATATACACACATATACATTAAGAGAAAGGAAATATATCTAGCTTTTCCACTAGACCTAATTACTGCTAATAATCTATGAATTTAAAACAGCTAAGCTCCAGTTATGTTCTATTATTCATAGAGTTTGATAAAAAAAACCTACACTTTCACGAAAGCATTTACAATCTGCAGTCTCCCCTATATGCTCAATGGAAGCGAATGACAGCAGAAAACCAGAACACTGTATTGTACCTTTGGGTATGTAGTTTCAATATTACTACATCAGCAATGTTTTCACAAACAGAACTAGTTAAATAAGACCCAATAATATCTTTCATCATGTGATTGAATTACTTTCTGTCTGTGGATGTATATCCATTTCTAACAAGCTTTTACACAGAATACAAAGCAACTTTCTGAAGTGATAGAGTGCAATGTGCTGCACAGGACTCAAAGTATCAACTCAAATGAACTGTGTGTCTGATTTTCAGAAACACTGTAGCAATTGACAATAACTACTACTTTTTTATCAGCAATTGGATAAATCTTCCATACTTTTGAAAAATCTAAGTAATCACTGAGAAAAAATCTTCTCTTTCCTTCTCCAAGGTCGTCTCCTACAAATATATTTGCAATGAGCTGCATTGCTTTTTAATCAGCACATCCCTTCCCATCAAATTTCTTTTTTTTTTTTTTTTTTAATAAAAGGGATGGGGGGTGAATCTCTCAGTCTCTTTATCCATTAGAGGCTCCCAGGAGTATTGCCTGAATTAATTATAATTGTTAACTGATGAAGAAGGCATGTCTCTAAAATAGGGTCAATAGGGAGAAGTTCCAGACAGGGTTAGCCTGGTTGCTATTGTGGCAGTTCATGATTTATTAAGTTTGTGTAAATGATTTCAGTTTGAAGACATAAATCACAATTGATTTGTTTAACATGAGACCGAGTCCATGGTGCAGGACAGAGCTTTCCTAAGAAAAGAGAAAACTAGAACAATGTCTGGAAGGTTTGTTTTTTTCAAGTAATTTTAATAAAAATAATATCCAGTGCAACTCATTGTTAATGAGTTTTTTGACTTTTCTTATGCAGAAATACAGATAATTCCAAACCACAGCAGACTTGTCTTTCTAAACTTGAAATAAAACAGTAGTGGCCCCCTTTTTTAAAGTGACCTATTTTGTCAGCTTGCAATCTTGTTCCAAGGTGAAGTCAGACATCTGTCACAAATAAGCAATATAAAAAAGGAGCTGTATCATAGTGACATCTACATAATAACCCTCAGGAACTAACAGCACGTTGCTCCTTTTGTCACCGGCAGAGCCACACATGAGCAGATATGACATTCCTGTAGCTCAGAAGTCATTAAGGATATTAATTGTTCAGAAAACATCTTCTAGGGTTAAACATGGATACACTACTGTGCAACTATGAAGTACAGCCTGGCAGATGTGGATGATGTCTAACAAGAAATTCTCCAAGTGTTTTGAGACTTTTCTGTCATCTGCCTCCATAAAATTCAGGTCAAAGAGGAAGAGATGGTACACAGATTTAAATAAATAATGGAAACATAGGAGAGCAAATAAAGAAAAGTTACATTATTCATACTTAAATTCAGCCAATTACCAAGCTAAACCATTCTTCCAAAAAAAAAAAAAAAAACCAAAACAAACATATACATTCTAATAAATATGGCCCATTAACGTGATGCGCATGTGGATTTCATTCATGCACAAACATACACTAACTTTCTAACTTCACAGCTTCCCTAAAACAACACATGAGTTCCTTATCTGGAGGGAGTGCTCACAACACCTTAAGGCAGGAGACCTTCCCCTTACTGGCATTCTACCAAGCTAACTACTGATATTTATTCCAGAAGAGTTTTATCTGGGCAATACTATCCAATGGAAAGTTATTTTGCACAAGTTTTTGGTTTGGGGTTGTTTTTTTATTTGTTTGTTATCTCTTTTCTTTCTGAAACTACTGGGATTAAAAAACAAGAATTGAGGATGAGGAGTTAACCATTACAAAATTAATTGCATCAAAACAGCATTATAGATTTCTGGACTATTTTTACTTTCCAGGTTTTCCTAACAGAATCCTAGAATTGTACAACTCCTGGAAGCTTCTCCTGTCACAAAAATGTCTCTGAGTTCCACCTCCCTGCCTTACATTTGATCAAATGCATTCTACTCATTTAGTAAGTAAAAAACCTTGAATCAAAGCAAACTGTTATCATAATAGCTGTGGGATAGTGGGGAAGGAAAAAAAAATACCACAGAAGATAACAACTTTGAGTCTGGGAAGAAGCTCAGAACACTTTACTGACAATAAAAAGGAAATCATGTAGTCATCTCTGTCTACTCATAAGAGGACTGAAATTCTCACAGACCATCTGCGTCAACCAACCATTTCCTTTCTTCTCACTCTCCTTTACTCACAGTTTTGGTGGTGAAATTCCCACCAATTCTAGGCAATGAGGAAAAAAGAAAAGATCATTTCTTTCATAAGCAACAGCAATCTACTATCTGTGGACTGACACTTGTCCATGAAAGACTCATTACTAATTGTTTTACTTCCTGTTAAACATACTTAGGAAAAAAAAATTATTAGGAAAAAGCCTGACATTTACAGACAGACAGGCCCTGCTCTGTGAAAGCTGTATAGACCTAAAAATATTGCTGCCCAGACCTCACAACCTCTTTAGTTTCCAGGTATGTTTTATTGCTGTTGCAAAGTACAAATGGCTGCCAGCAAGCCAGAACTAGATGCAAACAACATCTCAAGACCTAAGGACAATGATCTTGCAGACCCAGGAGATGGAGTGACTGAATTTTCTTTAGTAATTGATACAGCCACAGAAAACACAAAGCACAAAGCTGTACACTGCATGATGGGTCTAAGCAGACCCATGTCAATAAAAAGGCTTCTTTAGCTGCAAAACTGGGGCACAGAGATTGAAGGGGAGGGAGAAGAAGGGGGGGGGGGAGAGAAAAGAAAACAAACAGGTGAAGACAATTTGAATACAGCCAAAGACAAGGCAGAGGGAAAAGCCTCCTTTTGCATAGAAGGACCCCCATACTTTTTCCATAATAAAAGCAAAATTCAAATAAACAGATTCATTCCACAGACTGTTAATTTTACACTAAACTAAAATTAAGCTTGTAAGATTGCTTCCAACTGTGGAGGACACATGGAAATAACTGAAGTCTTCACAGGGCCCCAGTGTGAAGAAGCTACAGCTGACTTGGATGCTCTATATAAATATTATACCTGCACAGAAAGGGATATTGTATGCTTCAAACATTTTGTACCATGCTGGTGATCATAAAGCAGGTGTCTAAGGCACATTCGATTTTTTAGTTTGTGTAATTCCAAATGACAAAGAAAATCCAAGAATGTGGAACTTCTAATAGAGCTGGATTTGTACAACATTTCAGTCTGGAAATGGGAAATATTCTGCTGCCAGAACATTTGTATTTCTAAATGAAAAATTCCTCCCTAGACAGCTTGAAAAACATCACCATCTCTTACATTACTTTTTTTTTTGTTTGTTTCACTGTTTAGAAGAATGGTCTTTTCCTAGAAGTTTAACAGGTTTACGCATACATAGCTCTAGATTACCCTGATGCACAGAAGTCAAAAAGTCAAACACTACAGTGTCAACAACTAAGTCACTGAAGTTCTATTTTGTATCTAATATTCACAGTAATTTGCCAAGGTCACACAGAAAGCACGTAGAACAGGAAATAAGACTCAGCCTGTCTTTGGTTTAAACCAAAAAGAAACAGTACGCTTTCCCACGCAATACCTAACTAATTTACAAACATGGCACAGGATGTGAAAAACATAAGGCAGATCTAAAAGATCAATATATTCATGGATACAGGTCTGTAGGAGGTTATTATGCACCAAAATTGGCTTTCCACCATCAACTCAGGAAATTCCCAATACACTGACTGCCAGAAAAAGCAAGTATATGCTAACAGCAGGATCATTCCAAAAATATCATTTTTCTTCACAATTTCCCTAAGCAACTACTACTTGTCACCATCCTACACAGACATACATGAAAAGATTATTTGTACTGTATGGTTCCCAGCTTCACAGTCAAGAGGAGGATAATGACTACATGGTGATGAGAAAAATCAAATTTTATAAGCGTGGCCATAATACTACACAAATGTAATAACAATCTACAGGAAAGCTCTGCAAGTGTCAGCACTGTACAAAGTTAAAAGAAACTGTTTTTCTTAAATGTAAAGATTTTTGTCTTGCAATGGCCTGTTCCATTATTCCTCATCTCAGAAGTAGCAACAACACAGGAGTCAGTGTAAGAAATAGGCATCGTCATGACAATATGCAAGACTGCCAGAGCCAACATTTGCACTACAAGAGCATATGGTCCCATTCTTATGAACCCCTTGAAATCTTTTCTCCCTGCAGCAAAAATGTGAGAAGCACAGCTACATGACTCATCGAAGAGTCCGACATCAGTATATTCTCTGGACAGTGAACAGAGCCACCAAACATTTGTCACTGTCACAGCCTGTATTTTGTAAGATGAAGAAAGCAAAGGGATAGACTATGAAGGTTGGCTCTGAGCTTTCCAACTGAATACAGACAGTAGAAACTAGCTGTATGAAACAGAGGAGAAGATAAAGCCTTGGCTGCACAGCAGAGATTAGAAGACAGTAATAAGGTAAATAATAAATAAAAAAGGAAGTGTCACTGATTGCTAGTTTATTATTTACTTGAAATTCCAGATAAAAGCCTTGCTAAAAATGCTGGCAAGCTCAAAAACTAAAATTTCCCTTTCATACTGTTATCTAATACAGTGAATTTAAATAAAATGTATTTTCCCTACATGTTCATCTTTTAAAGGTACTCAGGATTATTTGATATATGTAAATACTTTGGTTGTATTTTTCACCCCTAAAGTGAAAAAGAAAGATGTTTCCTTTAAAAATATCACAATTTTCAGAAAAAATAATTAATTGTGTCTAGCACAGACTGGTTTTCCTCTTAATGGCATTGAGGCATTAAGCTTTTCTGTTAAGAGAGGACAAAGTTATTTGGATCAAAACATTTTCTAATAACATGCTTTTTGTCTACATCTGTCTTCAAAATTCGTTTCAGTTTTCATTTCAGTTTTAATAAAGTGAACTTTTCTCTGAAAAGCAAGTTTTTCCTTTATTAAACTAATACTGCATGTTCAACATAAAATGTTATTTTAATAAGCAGAACTGCTATGATGGCTTCTCAATGAAAGTAAGAAAAACCTATTTATTGGGAGAAAAGATTAATCTAGAACTTAAGAAAAGAATGATTATTTTATGAGTAAAGATTTCAGTAACAAGTATTTTCAGGTTTTATTTTTCTTTTTAAAAAGTGATGTTATTCAGAGAGAGATCTAAAACAGAGAATTCATTTGCTTTGCAAAGTCCTTCTGGAGAGAAAGGAGTAGGTTTTTTAAAATTTTAATCTTTGTATTAATATGTATTTCTACATGATTCAGAAATGACATTTGAACAGCATCGCCCTTGTTGCTATGACACTCCACTGACAAATGTTACACAAGAAGAGGAACCCAACTGAAGATAAAAATCCTTTTCGGTTGCAAAAATTGCTTTAAAGACCTTGGAAATATCTGAGCACAAAAGTCAACTCATGGCAAGCACTGTTTATGTTTGAAAGTGTTTGAAAACATTTACCTTCAAAAAGGTAAAATTACCTGTTCAGTTAAGCACTACTATGAAATGCTAGTTGTATGACTAAGAGTACTGCATACTTATCTAGAGGATGTGCGAAAAGTCAGGTATGCTGGGAAACAGTGGAGCAGATGGTGAGCTTGCTCCTTTGATATGAACAGTTGTGTTGGGGTTGTCATGCTTAAACCACGACAATGATCCAGTTACAAAATTACATAATGTACTTGCCAATAAATATTGCTTAAATAGTACTAGCATAAAAAAGGTCCTTGTTTATGTGAGGAGCAAAAAAACCAAGACTTAAAAATCAGCTACATTTAATCTTTAATAGCACTGGAACTGCATAACAAATACTTGATATTTGGCTTTTCCCACTGCATTATTCTTCATATGACATCGATTAGGCCAAAGATTATTTTAACAAGATACATTGTTTTGGCAAAACCTCAATCTATCTCAACCTCATAAAACAGAGAAATTAAATTTCATGTTTGAGTAAATAAAAAGCGAGTGATCAGCAACAAGATAATCATAGACCTTATTCAGGTCTGATCACTGAAAATGAAGCAGTACCTGCTTCCAATACTCCATAACTTGGCCTGATGTGATCAACACAATCACATCTGAGTTCTGCTTGTATCACTAATCTATCTGCTTCCTAAGTCACTGTATAATTTCTGCAAGATGAAATCCTATTTTATTCTTCTTGGTGTATTTTATACTTTGGCTATGTAAAAAATACAACATTAAGAATCATAAAAAATAACATTACTTTGCCATTTATTTTGGCTTATATAACATCCGTAATCAGAAACACATTGCCATGCTTTGGTTTTCATTTCAAATGTTTCCCATTATCTGTTTTGCATTACAAACTAAATACACATACTTAATATTTCTATATACTGTGCGTAAAGAACAAGCTAACATTGATAAATCCTGAAAACATTATATGTTGTGTTTAAAAATAAGAAAAATACTACTAATCACTTATACACAAAAGAAAGACAGTATTTGCAACACCCACTAGCACTATAACTTCAAAATGTTTAGCAATCGGAACTATCTTCTCCCAGAAAACATAGACAAAACAAATTTGCTTGCTCTAACAGCAATTCTAATGTTTCAAGAATACACAAATACAGCTTTTATCTACAAAATAAGGTACATTTGAAAGGCAAAACCAACTACACAGATGGAAATAAGTAGGAATATTTCTAACATGATGTAGTAGTATTTGGTTCTTTTTGTTCCAGCAGTATCAAAGCAAAAGAGGGTAAAAGGCAAACAAAGTATATTTTCATAGCTTTTCACTACAACCAAAACACGATTAGGTTCATTTCTTTGGACAGGTCAAATTTACAATCCACAGAACTGAAATCAGTTTCTACACTACAAATCTTGTATTATACAGAGTACCAAGCTTTTCCTAAATATTTTTTAATGGAAAACCTTGAAGGTAAGGAACAAGAATGAAGAAACCCTTCTCAAAATTTGTGGATGAAGGTATAACAGCAGACCAGAAAGAGTTAGTGGGCCTATGATCGGCAAGCAACAGTAAAAGTGTCTGAATTTTAGTATCAAGAACACATGGAACCTGAAGCTGTTCACAAAATACAGAACAGAATCCTACTCAGCAATGGTAAACAAAAGCTTTCAACTCTCTTCATGGATCATTGGCAACTGAAAAAAAATTAAGAAGGTCAAAAGTTACTGAGTTTGTAATATTTGGGAAGATCAACATTTTCCGGCACCAACTGAAAGAATTATAAACTCTAGGAAACAAAACCAATGTATTTGTGTTCACTTTGAATACTGCCTGTGATATGTTGTTTTACAATCATTTCTATTTACTTCCACATACAAACACTGAAATATTACTACATAAGGAAACAATAGTAAAGCACTTGAAGAAGTTAAGAGGAAAGAATAAAATAGAAAAACATCCCCGAGAAAATCGGGCTAGTCTATTAAAAACAAAAAATATGTGGCAACAATCCAGTCAAACCCTGCAGCTCTCCTCACAAGTTTGCTGTTTTTTTTAATGCTGACAGAAAGATGTCTCATGACAGGTGTCTTTAGTTCAAATGAATTATTTTTATACACTAAGAAGATATGCCAAGATGTCTATCTAAATGGGGTTTGATCCCTACTGACTTAAGCAAGTTTCCCTATTAAATTCAAAGGTCTTCAAATGCTCTTGAAAATGGGAGATGTACTTCAATACTTCCAAAAGTAAGGGAATAAATTTTCTGATGCACCTTTTTTTTGCAGAAATAACACATTCTCTGTAGGAAAGAAAGTTTTGCTGTAACCATGGAAGGTGTTATTTGGGTACTTATTATCTGACCTCCCTGTCACATAGGAAATAAAAAGACAATGTTCTTTCCCTTTTTTCAGAGAATCATTATAAAGCCTTTTCCAGCAATGCTAATATGAATAGTGTCAAAAGTACTAAAAATCTAAGATAAATAAATAAATACTCAGAACTTAACTTCATTTACTATATTGGCGTCTCTGTAGAACCATGGCACTGTGATTTATATAATTAAAAAATAACACTAATTTATTAAAATATTCCTAAATAAAAGTAGATGAGTCAGTAATTTATGCTAGCTTTCCAACTCGCTATCATTTACTCTTTATTTAAAGGAAATTTGCTTTCTTTAAGCATGAATGAAGTATTAAGAGAAGACTAAAATTTACAGTCACAGCCCCCGGAAATAATGATTTTTAATTCCTTATTATAATTTACCTGGAAAAAATTTAAGAGTTTAAGTTTTAAGAAAAAAAAAATCTCACCAGGGAAGACTGAAGGTATGCTTTGAAAGAAGGCTTAAAGCTTGAAGGAGGATGTTGAGTAGAGGAATCTGAGAGAGAAGACCCATTCTGAGAGAAAAGACCCATTCTTCTAAGGTACCAGAGTTTTAGGGATTATTTTTCACTTCTGTTATTGACCCATAACTAGGTAAAGACCCTGTTTATACCTAAAGAAGACTTATTTGAATTTTTACCTCCCCTTATTTGTCAAAGGTGCTACATCGGTTCATTTACCAATACGGTAAATGAACGGTTTCAGACCAATATCTGAGTGCATATGATCCACAAGGAGAACATTATTCACTCAAGCTATTCCACTAGTACATTTACAGACATTTTCTAAGCATAATATTCATAATTATAATCATCATAAATTCAGCTGTCTACAAATACAAATGCTGCCTTTTAAGGCTGTGCTCATTAATACAATGGATTGCTCTCTGAAAGGTCTTTAATTGCTTGACTGCTGCCAATGGCTACAAGAGGGTACTTGACTGGTCTTTCACATTTCACAACTAATGTTGTCATCTTGCATTTCAGAATCCTTCCATAAATCTTATTTTATTACTACTGGAGACAGTAATATTTCAAAACACTGCCTTTTTTGCAGGGATTTCAAGGCAACCTTTTTAAGTCTTTCTTAGTTTACATGATCTAGATAGTCAAATTTAGAGCTATTCTCTCCTGCAAATACTTAGGCAAGTTCTGCCTTTCTCTTTCCTACCATTGATTCTTGACACAAGTAAATATACAAATCCTTTCAGTGTACTAGCAGGCAATTCACTAGGCAACATTCTATTACTCCAAATTTTCGAATGGTTTCCTTCACATACACAGCTTACTACTTGCTTCCTGAAAATATACTGGACATTTAGAACAGAATATTCAGCTTACCTATTTGATACCTTTGGATTCACATATCTTGCTTAATTTTCTTTTGCTTTGGTAAAGCAAATAATTTCCATCCTATAAACACATTCAAAAGCATCAAAGTAATAGCTGGTTGTAACATGAACACATTTACTTTCATCAAAAGCAATCAGTAGATCTCTAAATTTTGTGGTGATTCATCCAATGTCATGGATCCTTACATTCTCATGAAAGGCACATTTGACAACGGGACACATACAATGCTTCTTACATGTATCTGTGCATTTCCAGAGATCTCTATATATAAGATGGCACCAAATTCAAATCAGTCAACAACACTGTGGAATCCTAGTGTTGATTTGGGGTATGTCTGAAGGGGAACAGCATCCTGAAATACCTTTTTGTCTTCACAACTATAGTAGCATCACAAAGTAGAGTGCCATTTAAACTACGGTAAACACACAGACTGTTATATAAAGCAGCAGATAAAACATCTTAGGCTTTCTTTGACTTCACATTGGAAGCTAAACATTTCCACATGGATCACAAGAGTTACCATCAAGTCTTATAGTGGCTATGAATGCATAGTCTTTTATCTCAGTTTCCTAAACAGATCGTCTAACTCACAGAAAGGATTCGAGTGTGTGCTTTTTACCCAAGCAAATATCCTGACCACAGAACCCTTAGAAATGGGAATGAAAAAGATCATCTCTATCTTCTCCAAGTTTGTCTTTTAAAGGATAATAAGAGTATTCAAGCTTTCTAGAGAATCAGGCTTGGAAAATGTGAAGTACTAAATATTTCCAAGATCAGAAAAAAATTCCTTGTTTTTTTCCTTTGGTGTTTCAGCTGTAATTCAAAGGTGGTTTCTTAGTAACTGATTTGCCAGAGTCGTCATTTGGTGTTAGTTTAGGCTGATTTCAATGGAATTACCATGCAGCAGAAAAAAACAATCCTACTTTTTCTATCTTACCACTTTTAGAGAATCCAGAGTCTGAACTACATCTGTTAAAACCATGAAAGATCAAGAGCAGAATTTGGCAAAGGGACAGGACACAGCAAAGAAGCATACAAACTGAAGAAAATTGACTGTGTTTCAATATCCACAAATTTTAATCCCCAGAAACAAGAAAAGGGGAAAAGAAAGAAAAATAAAAAAATTATGAGAGAGAAACAAAGAAAGATTACATAAAAAAAAAAGTTTAAAACCAAACAAAAAAAAAAAGGCAAAAAAAAAAAAACCACACAGGAGAATGGAAAGTTACGTCAAGGTACCGTGAACAAAAGTTGAACTTCACTGGCAGAATCATGGTCAAGCAAGGTTCACTATGTTCTTAAAATCAGGCATTGTCCTACTGATGTAATGAATCTGGTTCTGAGGTGTTATAAACTAATATACTAGATAATAAATGGCCTTCTAAAATAAGTTGGGTTTTATTTATTTTTTCCCCTTATACAGGTCAGAAAAAGATATACAAGAGTTAGCTTAGTCCTTATTCAAAAAACAAGACCCAGAACCTTGAGCCTTTGCTTTTATTTGAACCTTAAGCAAACATAATTCCATTGTTTTCTGAGGAATACTAAATTCTGTCTCCATTAAATAAATAGTTATGCTAATGAAACTATTCAGTCCTCCAACTGCAAGTTAAAGTTAGAATAAATCATAAGTTTTATGTATTTCAGACACAATTAAGAGACTCAAGTATCAAATACCGGCTACAACTGCTCTAAGAGTTAAAAATTAACTGAAAAAAACAATTCTACTTTTTCATAAAGCCAGAGATTAATTCCGGGGGTTTACTCCTAAGCAGTAGGCATTGCAAAATGTTATCCTATATACAGACTACAATAAAAAAAGGCAGAAGTAGCATCAGACCCTAAATTGACATACTTTGTTGGTGGCAAAGACAATAGTAAACTGTTTTATCACTGAGAGCAGCCAGCACTACATATGATTGTGACATGCTCTCATGCACTTATGCTTTTTCATATTCAGACACTATATATCTGTCCTTTGAAGTAGACTATTCAATTCATCATCCCACTTCACATTCACAGTTTTAAAGATACTTCAGGCAAAGGGTGTTCTCTCAGTTGATCTATTTGTTGTTGCAGCACCAGTACATTTTCTATGCATAATCCATTACTTAGAGCTAAGAGAATAATACCAAGGGGAAAAAAAAAGAGATTGTACAACATTCTCTAAGATCCGCATAAAGTCATCCAGCTAAATCATAAGCAGCTTTTACATACCTCAAAGACAACCCTAAATTTGTCAAAGTCTTAATGCTGTTGCACGTCTTTAACTGGCTATTCCAAAAAGTGAGCAAGAATGTTTCCTCTAACATTACTAAGCAACATCCACAGAGTAGCTACAGAGCTCACAATTATTTTGAGCAGAGTGGCTCTCCAGCTAATATTTTGAACACAGTTACTATCTTTCTTTTGATGTTCAGGCTTAATAGTTGCATAAGGCCATTACTTTAGGCTACCCAACAAGGAATCTGTATAAGCAAATGTCACAGACTTTCATTAAAGAAGCAAAAGAAAGTTAATACAAATTTCCAGACTTTCTGCAAATTCTAGTTTGCATTTAAAAGAATGCATGTATGCACGTGTATTCACACACGTGCACACACACAGAAAACTCATATTGGGATACCAAAAACTTGCCTATCAGGTTCTCAAAGTTATCAATTCAGTTTATGTAGCTATACATTAATTGTGAAAATGGTCCTGCAATAACTTTATCCACTATGCAATTGCCCAAAGACAGAAACAAGTACTCAAAACCTTTCCAGACTTTAGCAAGAAAGCATAACACATATTACAAAATTAAACCAAAAGTGCAATTTAGGCTCGTGAGATTAAGTAATTTCTCTTGACTGTTAAGCCGTGTATCTGGTCAAAGCTGCCCAAATCAAGCCTCAATCCTTTATTAAGTGAATTTGGCATGGTAGAAGCTTGGCTTGACTATGCAAAGGAATTGCATTTTTAAAGACTAGTACTAACAAAATATTTATGGATTACATTTTTTTGTAGTTTTAGTTTTCCCATTGAAAGATACAAAGAGAAACATCAGTGCACACAATCGACATATTTAGAGAAAATGGAAGTGCAGTCTACTCTCTGCTTGTTATGCCCATGAAGTTAGCTGCTGGAGAATTAACCTGTACAACACACAGGAAAAAATGCCTTAGTACTATTTTACCTACCCTTCCATTAGGATCTGTGACACATTTCCACCACTATTACCAAGAAATATTTGTGATCCTGATCAATGCAAGTGTAGGCAGTTTTGCAGTATGGTAGCTTACCTCTAGATTAGGTTAACTCAAAATGCTCCAACTCAGATGCCAGTTACCACAGCTGACTTCATCATAAAAACATAATTTAAGAGACCCAATCTAATGAGAAAATAGTTAACTTGGTCAAGAAGTCAAAGCCCAAATCACTAAACAGTAGTCTGTTTCTAATAAACCTTCCAGGGCCTAACTGCATGCAGGAATTACAGGTTCCAGAGCCTGACTGCATGTGGGAATTATAGATTAGAGATACAGCTCTTCACTTTTGTGCATCTCAGTTTCCCCATTTTTTAGGAAAAAAAGATGGCAGGCAAGAAAATAAGTATACTACCATTATTTATATATTTAGTTGCCTATTAAAAAAAAAAAAAAAAAGAAAGAAAAGAAAGGGAAGGGAATTAACTGACTCCATAGGAAGCTTTCATACAAATCCAAATATTTTATTTGAAGTTCCAAGATAGAGGTTAAGATGATGTGTGATTTTTTTCTTAAAAGCCAACAGTTTCTGCAGGTAGCCTCTTTGCTTAAGAATTTGCTCCTAGTCCTGTAGCTACAGTAACAAATTTATGCCAGTTTGTCCCTCCCACAAAAGCACACCCTAAATGACACTGTAGCAGTCTTCCAGGAAACAAGAGGGAGGTTGACTTCATTATTGATTTTTGCACCCATTCATATAAGGGTAAAAATTTATGTTTACTGACACATTTTACCCTTGGCATGTGTTTATTCTACCTTAGGAAGAAAAATTAAGACCTGCAACATGAAAACAGACTATCTAACAACAATCTAGTACTCAGTATTATTTAGAATCAAACCAACTTAGCTTGGACAGGGAAAAGACAAATTTTTTTTCTGCTTTTTTAGGCAATTCCTGCTAAGTCATTACTGTCAGCTCCCAACTTCAATCACAGTCAGCTAATACTACCCAATTTCCTGAACCTACATAAGGAATTATCTTGATTCTGTCTTCAGCATATCTGTCATATTTCCTTGTTCTCACAGAGAAACATGAGATAGCAAAGTGACAAGACATGATTTTTTATTTTTTTTTTTTATGTCATTAATGGTAATTTGTTGTTTTGTGGATTCCTAATAATCTACATGGGAAGAGTCTCATGAAAGGTCCAGTACAGCACTCTGTTGAGTTCAGTTAGGTTTTTTCATCAATGCTTTGCAAGTTTCAACTCACATCATTCAAAGGGCTTTAATCTTCTAGTTTTACTAATAAAAGTGAAATATAAATATAATTACATTCTTCAAAGAGTTCAAGCTTGCAGTTTACTTAAAAGAATTATTCATGTACAATTACAAAACATTCAACAAAATCTCATGATTTTGAGGAGATGAGCAAATTACCTTCCCTTGTTTAGACAGTCCCAAGCCAGGAGATTTAGCAATCTTATACACCTGATACCACAAGGAATTAATTTTCCAGGGGGATATAATGTGCTCTTCTGTGAAATATGAGGCAGTGTTGAACAGTGCATGAAATTGAAAAGGAGCAAGAACTTACTAATCAAAAGCAATGATAAATCTTGTTCTCTAGCTGGACAACTCACTAAGCTGTATTCTGAAAACCTCTGGCTTAAATATAACCCTATAATAAGTTTTTCAGAGCTACCTTAGTGTCAGGTGTCCTTCCTCATATCAGCCCTTTTTAACACTTGGAATTCTTCATCAAGTATTTTAGTTTTATTGACAACATTCGACAAAGGGTTTTACTCTACTTCAGAAGCTCTGATTCTGTACCTCTTGCTTATACATTCCGCTTTCCAAGACCTAAACAAAACCTACAAGGTAGAGCCGATGCAGACCCAGTACTCATGGCAGGAAATTCAGAACTATCCGGTTTTGGTTTTTTTTTCTTTACAGCAAATGTTAGTTTTTTACTGTTGCATCAGGTTTCATATAGCAATATACTGCCTGTGCTGGCATGAAGGGAATCATGCTGATCAGCTGTTTCATTCATGATAACAACTATGATAAAAAAGTCATCCATTCCTAAACAGTCTATCTATAGTCTATCTAGTCTATCTAGAGTAAAGACAGACCATTTAAGCTCTCATCTAGCACACATCTTGCAATGGATTCCCTTTAAATCTTCAGCTTGTGACCTGATAGAAAGAAAAGGAAAGTAAGGTTCAAGTTTTTTGCAATTCCCTGCATGGAATGGGAAGTGAATCTAAAGGAAAGCAATATTCAAAGTAGCTGAGACAATTAGGACTCCCAGGAAAATAAAAAAAACCAACTCCTTACCACGAGCTGCTTAATCTTCTAGTGCTTGTGAGTAGAGACATAACAGCAGACTAAAGCCAGAACAGGTGAGGGCAAGGGTAACCGTCACCAGGTGAAAAAACTGAAGAGGGAACTAGGCTCTGTATTGTGCAGTGCAGTGTGACCAAGCCTGGCAGCTCACAGGTGAAGAAAATCAATAGAAGTATGTTCTAATTAAGTCCATCCCACACAGTGCTTTTCTTTCTCGATAGTGGGAGTCAAAATTTCAGTGTTGTTTTGCTTGACATGAAAAAGAGATAAGGATCATTCACAGCAGTTTGTGAAATTTGATAGTAAGCAGTTTACTAGCTTTGTACACATGCTGAAATCACTTTCAACTGGTTTATCTGCACATTTGCTGGCTTACAGAATTTGCACTTGCAAAAATAGCTATGGCTCCTATCTTGTAATGAGATCTGTGCAGTAAGCTCTCCTGCAAAGCATCTTCTTAAAACTTAATTTCTGTGTAAGCAGATCTTTTTGCCTGAATAGTCTTCGTGCTCATAAACT
The DNA here is from genome assembly GCA_009823435.2 of Nymphicus hollandicus. Lineage (NCBI taxonomy): Eukaryota > Metazoa > Chordata > Aves > Psittaciformes > Cacatuidae > Nymphicus > Nymphicus hollandicus. The sequence goes on from WTXV02014422.1 coordinate 35,043, forward strand.
CTGCAAGGGAAAAACATCTGTAAATAAAGGAAGCTGAAAACTTCTCTGGAAAATTCAGAAGACACTGTAAGCTGTCCAAGCCAATTATCACTTGTTTACTTGCAAAACAGCACAGGATGTTGAATTGAGCACAAGCATGGGAAGAGAAGACAGACAGAAGATCTGCCATTTCCCAATGATATCAACTGTCCCTCATTCAGCCCCGCATTGGTTAACACGAATACCTGCTTTGTAGAAATTAAATTCACTATAGAGACATGGGTTCTAGAAATCCAGTGGTTAACAGTATGTTCCTAGTGGTTGACGGTATGTTTACTTTAAGCCAAATACAGGTAAATATTTCTGGCTCATAAGAACTTGGTTTTTTCAGTCACTTTAAACCCAGTAGTTCTGTTTATGGCTTCCAAGGAAAATATATGCCATACACAATAGTATTAGCTATTACAAAGGAGAAAATTGCAGAGCACTAGCAAAGGGGAAAAGAGATGGAGTCATAACCTTACAGGACTTGAGAAATAAAATTCATAAGGTGGAATGAATTGGAAATGTCTGAGACTATCCAGAAAACCAAGCAGGGAGAAGCACAGAGATAACTGGAGCTGAAGAAACAGCACATCTAAGTTGAAAAAATTGCTCTTCCTGTCACTGGATCTAGCAGCCTAATGCCATACTAATTAATGTATTAATTTACCTTTTGTTATATTAGACTTCATTATATTAAACTCATATCTTCTTGCCATGGTGTAACCCAGTAGCTAAATATCACACAGCCATTAGCTGTTCCCCATTCCCACCCCAGCCCTCTTTAATCATCTTGGCATCAATAGTGTTCCAAGAGTAGAGAGAGAAACAGCTGAGTGTAAGGAAAGAAATTGAACTACAAAAGATTCCCAATCTGAGAGCAAATTTTCCAAATATTTATCAGACAAATAAAAATAAATTTAGACAGAAAAATTTATCTCCTCACTGAGAAAGCTGAGCTACAGGAAAGGAAGAGAAAGCAGCATTAGCTATTTTTTAAATAGCTATTTTTTATCTAAGTTTAAAGTTTCATAAGATTGGGAACCATCAGATTTATAGAATACTGCCCTTCTAAGCTTAGATCTTATTCAAAATTGAGATATATTCCTGTCTTTAAAGAACTGGAAAATAATTCAGTTCCAAATTTTTAGTGCCAGTATTCATCATCTAATATTATTAGAGATATGACTGCCAAACATGTCATAACCTTCATCAAATTCATATGAAAATAAAGCAGACAAAAAAAAAAAAAAAAGAAGCTAGATTACAGATCACAGTTGACAGTTATTTACTTAAACATTTTCATGAGAGCACATCTCAATAAGTGCGGGGAATCCAGTATTGGTCTTGTGGCAAACAAGATCAGCTACTAAAAGATGCTTAAGGAAAGCTGAAGAACATTAGTAAATTTCAGGATAGCACCTTGGAAACTGGAGTTGTCACTTGATGAAGGATTGCTTAGCAAAAAGTTTCTAAGATTACTATAATAATGTAAACACAGATGTTAAAAGAAATAAAGATATTGTGGATTCATACAAACACCAGAGAGAGAAAATAGAAAAAGTACTAAAATAAGTAATCAGGAGTTAAAAACTATGTAGCTACAAGGCATAATTAGCATTTATGTGAGCACAAAAACCATTACTTTCAGGGCAACTGCTCAATTCTATGAAGTTATTACTGAGGAAAAGTCAAAAACAAGAGAAATATGTTCTACTGCCCACTTTCCTGTAGAACAGAAAGGAAAAGATGCAAAACCAGAAGGGGGATGAAATAAAGCAATGAACTGAACTGAGAAAAAGCAACACATACTATAAAACCCAGGGGATACGTGACCCAACATTTAAATATTGTTCCCCTATGCTTTCTTCAATTACGTGCATTTTGTATACTGGAGACACTAAAGAAAATAGACTGCATAGTCCCACAATAATACTAAAACCATTCTATACTTTTTTTTTTTTTTTAATCTACCTCCCATCTATAATTCATAGGTAAACTGGAAAATCCCCAGAGTCTGCTCTAGGTTTTAACATGCTGTCATCTGTTGGGATCTCTTTAAGCACATCTGAAGAGTCAAACAAAACATGCTTTCTGCATACAATGTCACTGAGATGCCATTTGCTCCCTAAAGTGATGCATTTTTCATGAGCAGAGGCATTTTTAAATGACCACTACTATCACAGTAGTCAGAACATTTTCTTTTATAAGAAAAGATTACCTTTAAAAATGAAGTAAAAAGTTAAAAAATATTAAAACCCCAAAGAACAATTAGCATGTTCGTAAAGAAAAATAGGCAGATATATTTCTTACACGGCTGACACACATCTCCTCAGAGGTATTTCTGCTGCATAAGGACAACAATTAGATGCCACTTTAAAAAAACATGTTAAACACAAACTAATGAATGCATGTTTATATCAAGTATCAAGTATCAAATTAATATGCGTCATCTTTATGCAAAAATCACAATATTTGAAGATTCATAATTTCATCTGATGCATAAAACTGTGAAAGCAGTGTGTCTCAAGTCTGATTTCATAAAGAAGAATAGCTGCCACTGTGTAGGATATTGGCAAACCTCATACACAGGAGGAGTTTCTTCCTCTTAGTTATGTATTATCTACATTGCTATCTATGTGTATACAAATGCACATAGAAAAACTTACTGTTATCCATTATTAAGTGAGAATATTAACTGCATGAGAGTCAAGAATTATCACATTACATACCAGTGTCACCAATCCAAATTAAACTCATCTTTAAGTGTTTCAAGTGACCTCAAACTTTCTGAAGATTTAAGCTATCAGATAACACTGGTATTTATAAAGGAACTTGTTATTTTTTTGCAAGCCAAATAAGCAAACGTGAATTTTTTACCATGACTTGTGAGCCTACCCAGAATTGGCCACAAAAAGAAGAAAATTTAAAATTCCTTTCATTGTGAGGTAGACAGAAAACCATACATGAAAGAAGAGCAAATACGTGACAAGATTAAAACCTGTTATAATACTTGCTTGTCAGATATTTGTTCATATAAGAATATACAGCTATTGTTCATAATAGCAGAATAATATATTCTGCTGTTTTGTTATGTTAAAGTAATGTTAGATTTTGGTCATCTCAATTTAATTCAAGTTTTTATGAAAAGACATTCAGTTTTACCACAAAGATAAATTCCCAAAATACAGACTCTTGCTTATGTAAGGAGCAACTGCTTTTATTACCTAAATCTAACTGGTAATAAATGATGATTTGTAGAGTATTTACACTGGTCTTCTGAGAATATTAACATCACTAACAAAATTTCTTAGCATACTTTGATTCAGTTACATCACCTTTCTACTGAAAAAAAAATACACAAAAATCTCTAGATATAGCAAGCTGAAGAAGGCTCTGCCAGTGGTCTGCTACAAATCATAAGCTATGAGGCAAGTTAAGCAATCAAATCTCTTTGGTTTTATACATTATCTTCTAGATAAAAGTAGGTGGAAATGATTTGCTGATTTACCACTTCTGGAAGACAACTTGCCTCAGGTAATTTCACTAGAAAAATACACGCAAATAATAAATGCTAAGATCAGTTCAGCTATACATATAGGAAGATATAAGAATGTCTTTTCTAGTGTGCAGCTAAGCACAGTTTTGCTTCCTTCCCTGAACAGATAATCTTAGCAGCAGCTCACCCACAGCAGTGAGTACTATAGGATTTCTGGGTCACAAAGGGACACCTTCTGCTTTCCACCCATACGTTTTCCCTTTATGTTCACTAATTATGTAAAGCAGGAAATAGACAAAAGAAAAAGTGTTTCTTATGCCAAAAATGTGAAGTAATATGATCTTTATAGCAGACAAAGCAAACCGCTGTTTCCACCTTCTAACAAGGCTCTCACAAAAACACTAACTGCTAGCAATAACTCAGTGTCAAACCATGCATTATCTTTGAAGTGGAGTGCATATGCTGCTCCTTTGCAACGAGGTCTTGCACTGTAAAAAAGAATTCATATTTCTATATACCTGCTACTGGGCTGATGCCAACAGGCATAGAATTATATAGTGAGAACATGCTTGCATTAAAATATGCCTAAGGAAAGCAAAAAACATCTTCATCTACTACAAGCATACAGCTACTTCAGGCAAAATGGAAAAAAAAAAAAAAAGGTTTAAATGTATTTTATTAAGGACAGCCTCTTTAATCTTATTCCTGCTCAAACTGTGAATATAAATTAGAGCAAATTATTCTTCCACGTTCCTCTATATGGAACTTGTTACACAATTTTTCTCATATTCATTTTTCTTAGTCCTTTTGATCAGAATTTTGATGAGGAAATGAAAACGCATGCAAAGGCATCAGAGAAGGGATACAGTAAGGAGTAATAGAAGAAAGAGGAGTTGCAGCTAGAGGTCCCAAATATAATCAGGGTTCAGTTGTGCTCCTTGGTTCATAAACATAAAATAAAGGGCAGCCCTGAAAATCTTATAAGTCATAGAGATAGCTAGATCACAGTTGACAGAAAATAAATATTGCCATAGTTTTATAGATGGGAAACAAACACAAAGTCACACCAGAATTTTGCATCAGAGTTAAAATACGACCCCAAATCCCCAGTGTCTGTCCCAGGGGCTCCACATAGAATGGAATATTCAAATAAATGCCAGAGAAATGCCTTTTTTGTTCTTTAGGAAGAAATCACTTTTTAAGATTTGACATGTTTGTTTAAATATGTTTTCATTACCATGCAGCTCACAGATGGCTATGTTCTATGAAGGAAATACTTTTATGAAACATACTTTGCCGGAGGTGGTATAAAGTTCTCTCTCCAATTACAGATCATTAATTTTTTATTAATATAAACCACACTGACTCTTCAGGAATATCACAGTGCTGACATCTTTTATAGGAAACACACAGCCATGTCTTAAATATATCTTTTGAGGTCCCTTCCAACCCTTGGGATTCTGTGATTCTGGCTAGATACTGAGCATGCAATCTGCATATACAACAACTTGTCTCAGGTTTTATTTTAATAGTCCTACAATAGCATTGGATAATCATTACATTTTCCAATAAATGTTTCATCCTTTTCCCCAGTTACAGTATTTCTCTGAGGTTATATTCATGTTTTTAAAAGCAAACCAAGCCAAGTATTGCAGATGGCATAAAAAGAATATTTTCATTCTTTTTTAAAGAACTCTGAATCTTATTTATATTTGTCCATTGTAGTAGCCTGATCATTTGTCAGCAATAATTAGGATGACAGGATTCACCTATCTGACAATATGAGAAATATTTTCCCCTTAAAAATCCTGAAATAGTCACTGTAAATAGCTCAGGTGTGTAAAAAAAAAATTTAAACTGCTGTTCCATAAGAATTATGCTAATAAGAATACCATCAACAATGTAAGGTTTTTATAGCTTAATTACTTATGTAAAAGGTGGTATCCCAGGTTACATGAAACTTTCTACTACACCATCAAAGATATATCAATTAGGAAATTAGTTGTGTGCATAAGTCACAGCTTCCAACACAAACACATACTTAGTAACACCAATTAGCAGAGATCAGATTGGTAGCATGTAAGATATCTTGCAGCCAAAGAAATGGAATATACAGCTTTCTCCTGTGTTGATAACAGAGCAGAGCTCATTATCTACCCAAGCTAGCACCAAAAATATTCTATGTTTCTACCATTTAATTCAGAACAGGGAAAGGGAGGAAAAAGAAAAGAACAATGGAAACAGGGATTACAGGCATGTTGGTACTCAGTAATCTCTTTGATGTATATGTTTATAACCATTAGTTTGAAGCTAGTTTGGTCTTTCTTCCTACATCAGAATCAGGAAAGCAATCTCCTATGGTAATAAGAGAATGCAGAGTGTGATTTTTTGCAAGAAAATGTAGAGGAGTAAAGATAGTTACACGCTTAGATTTCTCACAGGGACTTGTGAGTCTTCCCTATGCTGTGGCAAGCCTCACTAGTGCCTTTCTGCTATTTAGTGCTTGATTCCTTCAAAGCCAGGGAGATGCCTCACCTGCAGTAGCTAGACAATGTAGTGTGTCAAATTTCCAGCCATCCCTCCACACTGCCACATGTTCGGTGTATGCGTATGGCCCAAGAAGAAGGAGATGATGCTCCTCTTCCCCACGGCCATTACAGCTGCCTCTCCCTATTGCCAGAATTTCTTTCCTTCAGGAAATATGTTATTTCTTGCTGTGCACTTTCCTAAGGCTCTTTTTTTACCCTTTCAGTTAACAGCAGTGTATCACCCTAAGTAAGTTTTACACACATCTCCACAAACACACAGAATAAACCAAAGCTCTAAGGAAAGTAGCTCACAGTAAAATAAAAAATACTGCATCAAACCACAGTTTTCTTGACAGCTGAAAATCAGAATGTTGTCAGAAATATGCAGAGAGAATACATCCTAATCAGTAACTATTGGAGTCTGAAAATTGCAAAGTTCTTACAGTAGTCCTACTAAGGAGAAATATCATTCCTTGTTTTGACTTTATAAAATGTGAGTATGAATTATTGTCTTATTAGGAAAATATCCTGTATAACATCATGTTCCCTCAAAATTAATTCTCAGTCTGTATCACAGTATCACAGTATGCTAGAGATTGGAAGGGACCTCAAAAGATCATCTAGTCCAATCCCCCTGCCGGA
>WTXV02014424.1:0-35887 GCA_009823435.2 Nymphicus hollandicus
GGAAGAAGAAAAGGAATAAATTTTCAATGTATTAATCTCTGATTTCTCCTGAAGAAATAATCTTGTATGTTTGTTAAAGACATATTCTGAGTACCTTGCTCAGATTAAATTAATAATTATTAATAATAAATTTAGATGTCAGGTAAAGAAATTAGAAATACCTTCTCCCAAAAAGTGTATGAGTTAATATAGCCTGGAAAACTCCGTATTGTTTTAAGGAAAGACAAATTGTGGAAAAGAGCAAGCCAGCTGTTAATCTGGGTGGCAAAAAAGTCTGTTGTCTGGATCTTAAACTTGTCTGAGAATTTTGAGCAGTATAGGTCTGATTTCACCAAGAATGTTCATAATAACCTTCCTCTTGAACTTTGGCTCTAAGGTCTTGAAGTAATAAAATGTGTTTTGGACAGTGTGTCCCTTACGTAGTTTTCAGCAAGAACAGACAAGACCCTGTTAGTTCCCGTGGAAGTAGCTGTGGAAGGCTTTCCTGCAGAAACACTTAAAGCTTACGTGACTGAACAAGATAAAGTGACAGTGATATGTCATGAAAATAAACAGTGTCCTTAAGTGCTTACAAACTTGTTGTACATAGAAACACCATTTTTGTTGTTTGTCTGGGGCTTCCACTACAGTTGTTGATAAATGTCAACATTTCGTTGATAAATGTCTCCATTGTTCCTGGTTTTAGGAAGTAAGGAATTCTTTATTTGTTAGACTATTGAGCTGACTTCTGACTTCAACTGGAGGAAGGGGAAAGGTGTCTCGCTACTACACCTGTTGCCTGCATGGTGGGTTTATAGTGACTTTTCTTCCTTTGTGGTCAGGTTATCCTTTCCCCATAGCAGCAGATAGGTACTGTGAAAGCAGAAGCGACCTTCACAGTTTGGTCATTGCCACAGGTATTGAAAAGTGCTTGCAACACTGACTAGCTTTGTTAATCTTATTTGGGTACTTGGCAAAAAAAAAAAAAAAAAAAAAAAAAAAGAGAGAAACAGTAGAACTTAACATTTGTGAAGGTTTTTACAGTTAGAAGCCATTCCTGTAAAGAACAGAAACTCTGAAATGTTTGATTGAAACTGGTAACTCTATTAATGATCTGATCTTCAAAGAGCAAGAATCAAACTTAATGTCTCAAACTGTTTTTGTTTTCTGACTGGTTTTGGTTTTGTATCTAAAATGCACAGGCTTTGCTGAAACTATCAGACTCCTTTTATTAATAGAGGCTTTCCCATGTAACATGGGAGACCAATAAAACCTGCTGTTAGTCTGTGATACTTTCACATGACATCCTGCTTTGGGGATTTTGTCATAATTTGGAATTCTTGTGAAAGATGTGGGGTTTTTATCTGGTTGGTTTTATTTCTTTCTTTTTTCCTGTAGGAGGAAGAAGGTAACCGATAAGTTGCCTCATGAGTTAATTCTTGAATTGTATGCCCAAATTATCTTGTGAATGATAATTTAGGGTTAGAAATGCTATGATGCATTTTAAGGAGAAAAAAAAAAAAAAAAAAGTTTTTTCATGTGAAACTTGTCCGTATAAAGATGCATAGCACTGAAATAGCTAAATTGCTCTTAATTTATACCTCATATGGCTTTATTGCAGTTTTCTTCATAAACATGTCCTTAGAAGAGCACAGGTAACTTGAAATAGAAACTATAATAAAGTTTTGAGCCATATATAGTATATAGTGGAAGAAATTTTCATACATGTCTGACTTCTATGCATAAGTGTTGTTATTGCAGTTGTTTTCAACCTGATCATTTTTTCAAGGTAAAAACTTAGATAAGACATCAGTACTTAAATTTACAAGTGACAGAGAGGTAAAACCCCTGAACACAGTAGATGTCGAGTGAAACTGAAAAAATGCTCACAACCAGCATCCTTTCTGCCTGCTCATAACAACGTAGTATAATAATCCTGTGCAGAAAAGAATTACAGAGAGCAAATGTCTATAATGGGTCTCATGTACATTTGCGAATTATTGATTGATGGGAACATCATTTGTTCGTTATGTTGCTTTCACTGACCTGAGGGCACAAACGCACTCTGGTTCTGCACAGATCTTTGTGGGGAAAGGGTGTGCAATATGGTTTCTGTGCGTACCACACTGAATTTGAAAGCTGGTGTGTCTGCCTTTCCTGGAGAGTTGGGAAGTACAGAACTTGTGAATGATCATAGTATTTAGTGGTTTATATTGTGTGTAGATTGGACGTATATCTCTTAAGTTGTTCATAGATCAAGTGCTGTATGTTAGAAGGAAGTGTTTAATGTTGGATCTGTTTGTCAAATCTCAGTGCGGTGATGGCATAAGCTATTTTTTGTGGACAGGTGAAGTCAGTGTTCTTAATTGTTCTTTCTAAAATAGTGTAAAATATCTATTGCATCTTCTGATTCTTGTGGAAAATAAGCTATTTGATGGACTGTACTAAACAGTTCATTACTAGCATAATTTTGCTTATGGTAAGAGTTTAGGGCTGGCTTTCTAAGGAAAAGCGCATACAGTTGACTGACAGTGCAGTTGTGGTTCCTCTTATTGTCTCTCCTGCTTCCTGTTTGAATAATTTCTGAACTCATTTGTCAATGTCAAACGAATTTGTTAAAGTTCAAAAAATTGCTGAGATACCTAAATTCCTACAAATATGAGTATCGGTAGTTAGTTAGCAAGAAACTATTTCTTCCCTTAAGGGAATGGTCAGTTTTACCCATTCTGTTTTCATCAGCTTTCTGGTCAGCTGGTTCCTGCATTATTTTTGCTTTGTCCCACCATGTGTTCTTTCTTACTGGGGGTATCAGGAGGAACAAGGAAGTCAGAGGAGTAACACTGTTACAGGAACCAGTAGAGATTAGGGTACAAGGAATGCAGATCTAGAACAACTTGTTACTATTTCAAAATAATGTTGCAAAGTGAAATGTCTGTGCTTGTATTTGCATTACCATGATTTACAAGTATATAAGGTAATTTATAATAAAATGACTATGCCAGATGCTTTTTTTGCCTAAATAATACCTGGTCTCCATCCCCAGAGATCTTCAACGCTAAACCCAGAATCGTAGAACAGCCTGGGTCAGAATAGACCTCGAAAGACCATCTGGTCTGACCTTTAATGGGAGCAGGAGCCTAGATGAGATTATCTAGCACCCCGTCCAACCACATATTGAAAACCTCCAGTGACAGGGACTCTGTCACATCCTTGAGGAGGTTGCTCCAATAATCTCACTGGAAAAAATTTTTCTTGTATCGAGAAGCAGCCTTTCATAGTGCAACTTGTACCTATTGCCCTCTATCTTGAGAGCCTCTGTCCTATTTGTAACCGCTCTTTAAGTACTGGAACACTCTGAGGTACCCCTTGAGCCTCCACCAGAAAGAAAAGACCTAACTCCTTCAGGCTTCCTCACAGGGCAGGTTGTCCAGCTCTTTGATACTTAAACAAAAACCTATGAAGTCAATATTGGAATGCTTTGAAATTCCTGATGTCTTTTAACTTTCATTTTCCTGTATAACAAACCCTGAGCTGTTGGAATCAGCTGTACATGGTTGCAAAGTTTGATTCCTGCAGAGTTAAGGCCTCTGCTGTCACCTTAGGCATGTAAAATGAAACCTCTGGTTGTGGAAGCTGGGTGTGATATTGGCAATAAACAGCAAACTTAAATTACTCTCTTCCTGGAGTATGCTGATCTTTCTCTCCCTCTGTTTGCTTTCTATTGGGTGTCTGTCTGCAGTTTATTTAATTTTCTTTTTCAGTCTCTCAAGTTTAAACATGGCCTTCTTCTCCTTTTCTCCATTTTACCTATCAGTATTTAATTTGCTTTCTGCTACTAATTCCATCCTCCTCCTTCCCTCCCTCTCTCCCCCAGCCTCCCTTCTTTCTCTCCAGAAGCTCTTTAGAATGGTTTTATGCTTTCTTTGGCATCCAGCACAGGGCTAGTCTTGAGAATTCTCACTCCCTCACATCTTTCTGATGTGTTCAAGGGAAAGGAGGAATAAACTCCCAGTTTATTTGGAGTAGTAGTAATCTATGGAGGCGTATCTTCCCTTAAGTGGCTGAACACTTTTAATCTTTTTGTTTACTCTTCTATCCCAGTATTTACAATATTTAAGTTTTCTTAGCTTGAAAAAAAAAAAACCCAAACCCAAATAAAACACCACCCATCCCCATCCCTTCCCCAACTCACCTTTTAGTTCTCCTTTTCAAGTCTCTTGTCCTCCTGTGGCTGCTCCTGATACTTTTCCTGTCCTTCTGCAAACTCTGGGAAATTGAAGTAGGAAGAGAATCTGTGCTCTGCCAGTCTCTGTCCTGTTACCTTTTTAACACTCAAGTGTAAATACTGTTCGGAATTTTTTTTTTACTTTTTTTTTTTTTACTTTTTTTTCCCCTTCTTTTTTTCTCCTTCCCTAGGATTTGCTTGCAGGTTCAAAAAAATAGAGATATAATAGAGGCATTGCCTTTAACAGAGTACAGTAAGAAAATATAAGCTGAGATTAAAGTGCTGGTCATCTAGCACTTGAGAAGTGCTTTTGAAAGAGCCATACTACTAAAACAGCTTATTCTGAAAACACTGTATCAGTTTGCATGTGGTTTTAAACTTTTGAGATGATGCTTGCTGAGCATGGAATTAGCATCGGGTGTGTTACCTGGCATTTGGAAGAAGGTTTCTGAGTCATGTACCATGCTTGGTTGCTCTGCCAAATTATGAGGAAAAAAATCAGCTTTTTTTTCATAGTTCCCTCAATTACAACTGATGGGGAGACTGGCTTACAAAAGTGCTGTGGGTTTTTCTGCAGTGACATCTGTGTAGTGTATATATAGTAGGTTCGTAAGTTGGAAGCCAGAAGAGTATGTGGGAAGTGTGAAAGCGGGTTGGGGAGGGGAGCGAACAAGAAATTCAGACAAAAGGAAATTGTTCATGCAAGTTAATGCCTTTTCTTAGTGATATTGATAAATTTCTGCTGCTGTTCAAGCAGTCTAAATTATTCTCCTCTTGATTCTGTTTCCTTTTGCTTTTCTCCTGTTGCCTGGAAAACATGAGTGGAATCTAGTAGGACAAGAGGGTGCTTTCGTATTGTTTTGTGGCTCCATTGCTAGCTATTGTCCTCTTGGCTCAGGCAGTTCATGTCAGTCTTTGTGTGGAGTAAGAAAAATGTTTTTCCTTTTTTTCTTTAAAGATTAAATTTCTAGACTGTGTATATTGCTTTCATTTGAAAAGCAAGCAGTGTTAAGAATATCTGCCACCAACTAATGCATTTTTGCTTGCCATGTCACCTTTGGCACTTTGTTCATCGGGACGTACTGATTGAATTTGTGGGCTAGTTTGTGGTAAAGCAGTCTTGAAATCTAATTTCAGTTTTTAATGTACTTTATTTAAAACAAAGGAAATCCAAGCAAGATGGTGCATTTCATGAATTTTTCTGTCAGGAATAAAAACCAGATTGCTGACAATGTTGTATGTTTTCAACGGTTGGAAATAGAGCCAATTTTGCTCTTAAGTTGGAGCAGAGCTCTAACATGCCGTAAAGTAACGTAGCATTGAGCAGTGTCACTGAGATCTTCTCTGTTGTGGCTGACTTAACTCTGTACTTTACTACACCACTGATTATTTGTAAATGAAGATTGGTTTTGAGGGCATTCTTGGAACAGAACTGAAATGTAGCTGTTTGCTAGTATGAAAACTCACTCATGGATGCATAGGGTGGTAGAAAAAGATAAGACAGTTCTCTTGTAACAGTTCTTGCTGATAGTATTTAAATGCTCCTACTTCTTCATTGCCTTTATTTTTGCTGTATTAATTAATTATATGGTGGTACAGAAAATATATTGAAAATTGAGGATACTGTAATTGATTACCTGTTTTGGTTTTTCTCTTTCAGGCGTCTCTTAACAAGCTAAAACTTACAGAACCATGGCTCAGTTTCCAACACCTTTTGGGGGTAAGTTGTTTATAGTGTATTCTGAACTATTCTGATACACAGAAACTCTGGATAAATCTGCTGCTTTCTGAATATGTTCTCTATGGAAGCGTTCCTGTTTGTGGGGTATCTTTCTGAGATGATAGTTTATCTGATTTGTGGTGTTTATGCAGATCCGTTAGAGAACTCGTAAAATTTTGTAGAGACATCTCAGAAGAGTCAAACAGAAAAGATGTGCTGTATCCCTTTTTGTGCATTGATCCGTTACAGTCCTACAGTTTGTAACTGTAGGGCAGATAGATCCAGGCCACTCAGCCACTGGCAGTAGGGCATAGCCTCATTCTGCACTAGTTATGACTAAGAAGTGGAAATGCTTTTTCCTTTGAGGATTCCTGAACTTTTTAGTTACTAAAAAGTACTGTGGATGTCTATGGATACTATCACTTCAAATTTCTTTTCCTTATCATCCCTAAACCCATGTTTAGATTACAACAAAGGTGCTGTGTTTTTTTTAGCTCTCCATTTATAACAGAGGAAGGTAGAGCATCTCAAACTTCAGTCTTCTGAAAAATCCGGGAAGGGCCTTGGTAGTGCATCAGACTGCTCTGCAAAGAGGAAGCTGAAATAAGCATGGGGCTAATGTAGTTTCTGGAGTAGCTTTAATTTGTAGTGCAATGTGAGGGAAGTTTGTTATGATATTCATACTTGAACCAAGTCTACCAAGTAGCATCATACCTCCTTTTAGAAGAATGACAGCAAAAGCCTAAGAATGTTGTGAGAGGAAACAAATAGTGTAAAGAGAATTCTGGTTTTTATGGGGAAATTTATCATCCTTTAGAGAATGCAACATTTTCTGTTACTTGTAGTCACCAAACAAGATGGAGAGGAGAAGATTTATGCAGTCTCCATCTTGGGAGAGCCCTCACTCCAGATGTGCAATATCTAGTATCCCTCTGCTTGTGAATACCAGTAATGATGTTTTCTGGTTTTAATTCACTTCCTTTCTTTTTAAAGAATCTTTCAAGTCAGCTTGTGTATGGAAAGAGCACAGCACCCAATATTTAAATTGGGTGACTCATTTATATTCCAGAACATGGCTACTTTTAAGGATGACTAATAAGTTAAAAAGCGTGGTCGGATTTTTATAATTGTTGGGAGAAATGTGTTATGCCTGACCCTCTGTTGATTTGTCCAGGAGAAGAAAGTACTCATTTCATATGAGAGCCCACTGCTTCCCTTTTGCAGATGAGAGGATTGCTAAACCATGTAAAAGAAAAGATGGTTAGAGGCTTGATGTTGCATTGAGAATAGCTTGCTTATGAGTCAATTTTGTGGCTTGGTGACTGCCTTCTTTGTACCCAAATGTATTGAAAAGTCCCACAACCTCTGTATTGACATCCAGGATCTAAAACCATGAATGATGGTTTAGTGTTGGGTAAGATCCTGCTTCATGTCCTCCCATAGGTCTTATTGTTTCCTCAAATAACAAAAGATGGAAATAAGGCAATGCTAGAGATGCCAGTCATACTTTTTTGGCTGAAGAGAAGCTACTAGGCTTGCTTGGTTTAACATTGGCTCTTTTCATGTTTGTTTCCCACAGTAGATATCCCAAAGGAGATTTACTGTTTTAATACCAACCGAATCTCTATCTGGAAGAGAAAATATTGACAATTGTGCATTTGTTCCAGTTACAGGGACTCCAGAAAACAAATAGACAAAATTGGTAGATAAAATAGTTAATAGAATACATTTTTAGTTACCTCTTGCCATAAAAGTTTTTAGTTTTGTGTTTTACTGCCTTCTTTATGAAAGGATGGGAATAGCTGGGTTTGGGGTTTTTTGTTGTTTGGCGGTGGAAAGTTGTTTGGGTTTTTTGTGGTTTTTGGTACTGGAGTCATGCATACCTCAAATTGAGAGAGAGCGAGCCAGTAAATCATTGCAAATTTCATGTTGGTTTGTTTGTTTGGGTTTTTTTGTCTTTCTGCTTTATATTCAAGAAATTCTCCCTCTTTGTGTAAGCTGCCACATCCAGCCTTAGGATCTTAGGCAGGAGCAGTTGTTGCCAATACAGGGAGAGATGTTCATGTGCTTCTAGTTGGCTTAGTCTGCATATTGGTCATAAAGTCTTAATCAACACTGTTCCTTTCCTCCTGTCAAGAGTTCATGAGAAGATGGGGGAGATAATTTATTACCTGAACTGTTGTGCTTTAGGATGTTCATATCCAAAGAAGAATCCTGTTCCATCCCCACAGGGAGCACAGCCATGAAATCTGTTTACAGTGCTTCTGTGAGCTTAATCACTAACACTCTTGGAGTTTTGGACTAATCTTAATACATCCTTTCATTGAATTAGATATTATTAGCCTGTCTGCTTCTAGAAATACATAGGTTACCTGAAACTGAGATGATAATTTTTTACCAAGAATATAGTTTTTCTTTTGTTAATGAAATCTACTATTTAAATGAATGTTTTTCTTTCCCTTGTCCATTTCCTTTTCTCTCCAAAGTACATGTTGCCACAGGAAAGTAGATTTTAAATAACAGTAATTCAGGAGACAGGGAATTCTCATTTTTTTCATAACTGCTGAGTCTGGTTCTGCAAGCAGTTATATTACTTATTATATTATCTTACTATATTCTGCAAGCAGTTTGAAATACTTGCTGTAAATGTTTGTGGACCTTATTACCTGAAATTTGATCTCTGAGAATTTAGTGCTGAGACAGAGTGAATGCTGGGTCTCCTCTGTATTTTTCTGCAAGTCTACATTTTATCTTTTACTATTACTTCAACAAAACGGTGATTCCATTAACTGGATGCTTTCATATCACTACATTCCTATAGTGTAGGAGTTACAGGAAGATACACTAGTGCAATGTACTTGTAAAGATGTTAAAACCAGAATTTGTACTTGTTAGAAATTGTTGAGAAAAACCTGAAACGCAGTGTTAGACAGTTCATTGGAGGCCTGGAGGTCTCCAGTGGAAGTTGAAATATGTTTTCTCTGAGTACAAATAATCTGGAGGATAAAAGTGAAAAGTCTGCAAGAGGAGAGAGAGGAGAGAAACTGCCGCGAAAATGGAGAAAGCATTGTGGAAGCATCGCACTGGGGAAGGGTAGTACCTCTTAATGTAAACTAAATATTCACCTCCAATTTATGAGTGTGGTGTGAAGAATCTGGTGTGTGTAACATATTTTTACTCGAATTTCTTATTCTCAGAAGAATGAGGAGCACACTTTCCTGTGCAGTTGTTGCCCATGAGAAATGTTTACTATCTGGTTGAATCACACTTTTCCTAGACAAGTAAGGAGAGTTCTTCTCTTGTAATAGTACGAATAATAGTTGTGTATGTAGTACACAACTGATTATTTGAGGTATCTTTTCAGTTAAAAGAACTTTCATTTCAGCTGTGTATGCTCTGAGATGCAAATGATCTCTCACCCCCTAAGTATCTAGTGTTACCAACTATCTGCATTATATCCTCTGGTGTGCTGATGTTGTCTTTTAATAGCCCATTTGTAAGTTTGATTGCACTTTAAATAGCCTGGTTGTAACTTTAATTTTTGAATGAGCTACATGAATGAGTCAGTGCTCAGCAGTCATCTTCATTTGATAACACATAGTTCTGGTAAGTTCATAAGTCCTAACTGGCTATTTAAGGTTTCATGGAGCTTTCAACTATAGACTTTGGGTGAATGGTGTCTGTGTGTATGTTATTTTCAGAGGTCCAGTGTGATATAATTACACTCAGAAATACAAAGAGTATAGTTTTTAGATAATGTTTCTTAATTTTATTTCTCCATTTCTTTTGAACTAGGCAACCTGGATATCTGGGCTATTACTGTGGAGGAGAGAGCTAAACATGATCAGCAGTTCCACAGTCTGAAACCAACATCTGGATTTATCACTGGTAATGAAATAGTTTTCACTTCTAATTTAATTTAATTAAATCTTAACTAATGAGCCTAAATATGGAGAGAGTTGCCTGGGAGACATTTGGGCATATGAATTTATAAAATTGGGCAGATCTTGCTGTTAAAATGGAAAATTGCATAAATTAAAATGTTGCCTAAATGAAAAATATATATCCAGTTTTTCCTATGCTTTGCCACATCATCCCCATCTTTTCTGATATTTTGTGGTGTTTTTCTGACACTTACCAGCTATATACCTGGTTTATGCCACTTAATTTTTCTGTAAGTAGGATTAAAATGATTTATAATTATTTATAACTCTATAACTGCTCTATAAAGCAGTTCTATTGTGTAGAGCCAGCTGATACTTACGAACTGTAGAGTTGGAATTTAGGATGTGGAATCACCCTGATGTCTGGTGATATTTATAGTGCTTTTAATGTGCTCGGTGAATTAGCTCACTGTGCTGAGTCTGCCTGAGATGGAGTTAACTTCCCTCACAGCAGCCTGTATGGTGCTGCGTTTTGGATGTTTTGGCTATAGCTGAATAGTGCTTGCAAAGCCTCAAGGCTTTCACAATTTCGCTCTGCACTCAGTGAGTAGGCTGGGGATGGTCAAGGAACCGGGAAGGAGAGAGAGCAGGGACAGCTGATCTCAACTGACTGAAGGGTTATACCATACCACTATGCTCAGCAAAAACTGAGCAGGGTAACTGTTGTCTTCCAAGGTAGCCATTGCTCAGAGGCTGAGCTTGAGGAAGGTGGTGGGTAATTACCTTTGCATTATGTCTTGTTTTGTTTTTTTTTTTACTCTTTCACTTATGAAACTGTCTTTATTGAGGCCAACTAGTTTTCTGAATTTTCTCACTTTTGCTCTCCCTATTTTCTCCCCCATTCTGCTGGGGGAAGGAAGTGAGTGAGTGACTGGGTGCTTAGTTTCTGCCTGTGGTCAACCCACCATGCTAACACATTAATAGATTAAGAACTCCATAAATAAGGGTGTATCAATTTAACTGAAATCCGTTTCGGAAACTGATTGCTTAAACAAGTGAAATCAGCATGAATGACCTCTTTAAAAAATCTAAATTGCAAAATCAATTGAAGTTGTGGGAAGCAAAGCTGCGGATAAAGGAATTATACTGATACTACTAAATTTTCATTGAACACCACTAATTTGTTCTGGTTTTAAAAGCAATAGAATGCCTACTTCTTGTTAGTTTGTTTTGTTGCATTTAATTTTATGTAGAGCTATCTAAACTCTGGTGCTCAATTGAAGTGAAAAGTATAGAAGTGTTTTTCCTTTCTTACTGTCTGATCCATCAAGATTTCCAGAGTGTGAAATTGGAATTAGATTTTTATCAGAGTCTCATCAGAGCCAAGCATGCTTCCAAGTATACAGTTTGTTTCTGCTAATGTTACATGACAGATATGGTACAAAATAATACTGGCTTTATTGACCTCCTTGGATATTTAGTGCTATTTCTGTTCTGTTTATAACTTCCCTTTACAGACCACATTATTTCCAAATGCCTAGTCCTTTTGTAATTGTCTTGTTATCCTCACCTTTAACTGATAGTTGGAAAATGACTTGGAAATACACCATTGCTTTCTTTAATAGTGGCTTATCAGGTTCACATCAGGGTAAAGACCACTTTATTTAGCTTGTGCTAGCTGACTGGGATTATGCTTCTGAAGAAATCTAAGATGGAGTTTATATTGATACATACTTTCCTGGAATAAAAAATTCCTTGTTCTCACAAGGCATGGGATCCTGCAAAGAGAACCATAAACACAGTTTAGGGACTGTGAACTATGAGTTTCCCATTTCCCTAAATGTTTATGCCCAGTTGACTTCCTGTGGTGCTGACTGTTTCAGACTTTAACAGGACATGCTTATTGGAAATAATCTGTTACGTTTGCAAAGGACAACAGAAGTTTAAGTCTTGTACTCTGTTCTGTATGTCTAGCATTAAGTACTTATGGTTTTACTGTTGCTTCTGTTTTAGATATTTTTGACTCATTATTTCCTCTTTCCTCTTGCAGGTATTTTTAGCATTTTCTGAAATGATGTCCTATTTATTTTATAGGTGATCAAGCTAGAAACTTTTTTTTTCAATCTGGGTTACCTCAACCGGTATTAGCACAGATATGGTGAGTATATGGAAGGGGATGGGAGAATTGCAGTTATGTCACAGAATGAAGTTTACTGGTACAGACCAGGACAGTAACTGTATTTCACAGCCTGGTGTTTAAAATCACCAATTTAGTTCAGTGTGCTTTCCAAAAGTCTACAAGGCAATGTTTTGTAGTATGTTTCAGCTGTGGTTTTTAGTTACTGGTTCAGTTATTGGAAGCAGGCATCCTTCTACAAATGGCATTTTTGAAGTTGGTGATTTGCAGCTCTCATTTCAAATTACTAAATGCTTCCAACTTTATTAAAACCATACTAATACAGTCACTAAGCACAGTAATTAGTATTAAAAATCTTCTACTGGGAGACCTTACACAAACGTTGCAAAATTTTTTACAAAAATTAAGACTGGCGTAGACTAATTCCACTGTAGTTGGAGGTACAGCTTGAAAGCTCGAAATTTTTGCTATTTTTTGGTGCGTTTAGACATTTCAGAATCTCCATTGCTATATCCTACACATCATGTACATTTTTACAATCTGCCAGTTTCTTCATGCAGGATTGTAACTCTTTCTGCTCCAAATTATATGATCCTGCCAGACTTCGACATGCTAACTTGCATAGATTATTCATAATTTCTATTAATTATATTACTACTAAGACTTTGGTGCTAGCCAGAGAGAAATAATACTGGTCAAATTCTAGATTTGAAAAAAGCAGCAGAGAGATGGGTAGCTTTTGCCAGATTTGTTAACTTTTCCTCTGTTGTTAACTGAAAGAGTAGTGTGTTGCAGTTATAAAAACATTTTATTGTAGTAAATATTTCTAAAGGCAGAATGTTGCTCTGACTAGAGAGAGAAAATAATTCTTTTCTTGCAAGAAAAACAATTGCTTTGGAAGTATGGGGTTTACATGGCTGGGTTTACATGGCTTTTAAATAAATAGCTTATTTTCTTTTCAAATTATCTTTCTATTACAAATATCGAATCTGATCTGGTTATCTTATTTGCCTTAGATGCAGTGAAAGTTCAAATGTCTCTTTGGAACTTCTCTTGCCTTTTAATTAAAGCAGGAAAAAAGTTTTGTCTTAAACAAGGCATCCTTTCTCCAAAAAATGTTCCATAGGCATTAGCTTTAAATAGTGTTAACAAAACTGAACAACTGTAAATATTCTGATTAAAAATCTCTTCCTCTCTGAATTATTCAGCTTTCCAGCCTCTTGAGAGGGAGAGAATCATTCCACTAGTTCCGTAGTTGTCATAGAGACAAGACCTGAACTTGCACATTTTTTAAATAAAGCTGAACTAAAACTTATTCATGCTGCGTTTATAAATCATAAAAAAGCATGTAGATGTGCCTTTCTCACTGTCTCTTTCCCTTTTTCAGTCATTTTGAAGTAATAAAAGGAAATATTTAAGTAAAAATCTAGATCGCTTGTATGTATTCCCAGTTGTAATTAGAATAACCAAGTAGGAGAACAGTTGCATAGTGGTAGTAAGACCCCTTAAACATAAAAAATAGAAAGAAAATTAAAAAAAGGAACCTCCCCCCTTTTATTCCCACAACTTGAATGATTTAACTCTTTTGATCTATCAGTGAATGTTTGTTTGTAACCTACCACAGATTACTGCTGTCCCACAGAAACAATAGAAGTTAGACTGTTTAGTGGCAAGAAGTCCTTTGCACGCTGCAAAGGACGTCACAATTTGCTCAAGACCTCATTGAAAAATGTGAGTCATTGTTTGTCTTGGCTCCCAGGAGTAAGATCTCAAAGGGGCACACTTGCTTTGTGGATTAATAGCAATACTCTGATGTTGCCTATCTAAATCACTATTAACATGGACATAGATCCATGAGTATTTTAATGGGAGGGGGATCTGGAGTAAAGATCCCAAAATTTCTGAGAGAGATGAGCTACATAAAACTTCTTTTGTGTCTGTTCTTTATTTCTTGACTAGAAGTATATATACATTTTTTTTTTTGAAGGTAGAATATAATTACTAGTGGGAGAGAACGGGAGGTACAACAGTCTTTAAGGAAGGAAACTTGTTAATCTGAGTTAGAGCAACTTGTGAAACTCTTCAAATTAATTTTCTGATCCTAGAAATATGGAAATGTGTGTATGTTGTGTTTTAGGAGTTTTCCTATTCTTCATGAGTCTAGTTATTTTGAATGCAGTTGCTAGTATTAATCTGTCTGCCACCTAAGAGCCTAGCATTTGTTTCATGAAGGATTGCCTACAGCTGTATGTAGACAAGCTTATGTTAATACAGAGTTTCATCTGTTTTGTTGGCTATAAAAGTTCTTGTACAGAAAAATGCAACTGGGAAAGGAACTGCAGGGGAGATTGGCTTAATGAGTGATTTGCCTAATGAGTGACTTGCCATACTGCTTTCAGAGCTCTCCACAGTAAAAGCAAACCCTCTATCTCTCTGAGTTTCCAAATGTGTTATTTCATGAGTGAGAGTGTTTCACTGGCATGAGCTATGTAAGGATTTTCACTGTCTTTAATTTTAATTAAAATTGAATTGCCTTTTTTGTATCATGAAAGAATTATTTTCACTGGAACTTCGGGAAATGCTAGCTAGGTAGCTGAAGTTCCAGTTAAATGTCTTCTGTCTCAAGAGCTGCTTTGAGAATATTCTGCAGTTGCTGTAATTGTTTTATAAGATGACACGCTAAAGAGTATACCTTGTAATTTCTTTCTGCTATTAATTAAAGCTTCCCCAGAATTCATGTTCCTTAAAAATAGCACCTCCATGATTTTTTGCACTGAGAATTCCTGTGTCCCTTCTACTCATAATTCATTTAAGAAAAAAGAAGTCTCCAGGACCTCAGTGGAGCAAATTACTGGAATTGTTAGGGTCTGTCATGACAACATACTTACTGTTCTACCATTTACAGGCTTTGGAGTCTGCCGAGCTGGTAATCTATTAAGAAGGCTCTAAGTAGGCTTTGAATTGAGACTGCAGTGGCTTGGAAGATAACTGGTTTTAAGTAGGCAATAATCTGGCTTTCTTCTAAAGCTGTTATGAATGGTGGCCTCAGAAGGCAACTTCTATGTAGCCTGATTGTTGGGAATTAAATGAGAACTAAAATAATCAATGCCATCTGTTTTTCATGCATTTAGAGTTAACTTATTTTTTCAGGACAGGCTAAAGCCATTGGTTGACTTACTTACTTCTGACGTATGCTTCTCAAACGTTCTTAAATTTGTGTCCAAGTGTGGGAGTAAAAGGGTGTACTCTCACACTTATGAGGTGTAAGGTTATATGAGGTTATATGAGTTGTAAGTCTTACTACACATGTATTGATTAAATGACTAATCCTAAAGATGTAATTTCTCCTCACTAATTATGTCTGCATTTTATAATGCAACATGTGATTGTATAATCTAATATGGGAATGTAAAGCTAAATAAATCCAGATTTTTTTGAACTGCAAGGAGATTTCCTTGTTTTAACACTCTGCTATTTTCATGGAAGTAGACATTTTGTAGGCTGGTCATAATCATATTTGATAGAAAAAAAACCCTGTATATGCTTAGTTTCTGTGCCTCATAAATGCAGAATGCATTCTGCAGAAAAGAGAAGATAAAGGCAGAGGAAAAGATCTGCAGAGGAACAGTTTTGTCGACACCTGAAGCCTAGCATTGTGCTGAAGCCCACTGCAGCTATTCTCATTAGAAACCCCTGTTATAATCACAGGCCTGTTGTATAAAATATGATAAATATTTAGTCAAGGTTTAATCCACTTACTGTTCTGCACTGGTTCTGGCCAGACCTTAAATGAAACAAATTTAAGGACATTATATTCTTCCAAATTTCATTAGATGCAGAGCAGGTAGTGTGTACTGTCAGCCACTCACTGCATTTAAGGTGATGTTTATTCAAAAATAGCACTGCAGTCTGACAGCACGATATTAGGCTCAGTAATTAGAAATGAAAATTTGTCTTATTCTTGCACTAAAGATTTTGTGAGACAAGCTGATTTTGTTAGCATGCTGTAAGAATGTGTATAAATTCTGTAGTGTGTACATAATTTTTCTCACAAATTTGTGCTCTTAATTTAAATAACAAAGCCATTGATGTACAGTAAATGAGTTGAACAGGTGGTCAGACATAAAATTAAAAGCTACTGATGATTATGTGAATAGGATTTCAATTAAAGCAATGAGTCTGGTGCACATCAAAGTTTTTTGTTACTGGACAATTAGTATTTTCTTATGTAGAATGCAAAGACTTACTGTATTCTAGCAGTACACTCTGTAATTAGTGGCTGGAGAATTAAGGTTGCCTACACTATGCTATTTACTCTTACTGTATTTTCATGGCCATGATTGAGGGACTCTGCCTGTGCTTTAGTAATGGAAAGGCTTAAATTTTATAAGTCAGAATATTTACAGGTGTAGAAGCCTCTTAGGTTGAACAAATAAGACTATTATAAATACAACTTGTGTAATTACTTTGCTTAAAAGCAAAGATGCAGGGAACTTTGTGACTATTTGTTTGAGCTGTTGGTGCCAGTTGGTCACTATGGAGCTCACTGACTTCTCTGTATGTTGAGGAATAAGCTGTCTTTGGGAAGACCACTGGCTTCTTCAAGTGCAGTCCAAAATCTGCTAGAATAGGTTTATCAGGATCAATTTCTCTAGCTTTGCTCCTATGCACATCTTCAACTTGCTAGCTATACAAGCCAGTTTTTCACTACCCATGTCCACTGGGCATTTGACAGAAGAATGGATAAGCAAATGTTGAACTGAACTTTCATTAAAAACACCACCATTTTCCTTGTTGAATATTTTCTAATTTTCTTTGGTTGCCTGGTTGCCTTCAGAAGGGTGTGCTGTCTGTTTGTAAGCATCAGTTAAATGAATTGAATTATCTACTCCTGGATTCCAGCGTTCTTCAGAGTCTTAATTTTCTAATGAGGCTTTCTCCCCGTCAGTATTCATTCAGTGTATGTCAGTTCACTTTCTAGTGCAAACCCCACAAATGAGAGCACTTCAAAATATACATTTAGCCGTTAAGTTTCTGACATTCTAACATTCCAAATACCTTTTGCCTCTTGAATATTTTGGGTTTGTAAGACCTGCAGCATGTTTTCTTCCTAAGTTAGATTTCTAACATTGCTGTTAATAGGTGGTGACTAATAGATGTTACATGAAATGTTTTGATTGTAAAAAGTAAAAGGTGCATGAAGAAGAAAATGAAAATACTGAGTAATACTATTCCTTGTAAGTCTAAGATGTGATTTTTGGATGGCAAAAATTGTACAGCATGCTGTGGGACACTTCCATACTGCAGTTGAAAAATTAGCAGAGTGGATAGTCTTAATTGTCATAGTTAAGCTATGAAATCCTTAAAAATTAATTTGGACTTCTTACAGGAATTTTGAGTTGATACAAACAAATCGGTTGTAGAGAAAATTTTAGATAATAAACATTGTTTTGAGGTTTATACCCATTTCATTGTATAGGAGGAAAAGCACTACATACTGCATACATGCAGTCTTTTTTCAGGTTTATATATAGTGGCTTGTGGTATGTACACCCCACTGGACAGAAGAATAAGATGGAAGCTAATAAACTCTTAGTATTTTTATGTCCAGAGAAAGCCATTGTACTTCAGAATTAACCAAATATGGATAATCTCAATAACAAAACGTGAGAAGCCTACTTTGTGTTCTTAACTATTTTCTAGAAGTAACTATACTCTTATTTTATAACATACATTTATCATTAGCAGCTATTACAGTCTATCCTTGTTGCTAACACTCATAGGAGGAAGGCTTTTCTGTTTTCTCTCACTTGTTTCTGCAAGTTGTGTGAAGACAAAACCATTGCATCTTCCACTTTAACTTAGCCTGCCAGTACATCAGGAAACACTAGTGTGTTGCTTGCTCTTCATGGAAGAGTAATCAGAAGCTGAGACTTTAGAGCAGTGGTGTCCTGCAAAGAAGAGGAGATGCCCATTCCAAATTGATGCTTCTCTTGGTCCAGGTTTGCCATGCTCACCTTCCTTCTTCCTTCTGCTGGTTGGACTACCATATATCAAGTCTGGCTGCTACAGTAGGATCATTTTTATTGATTATTTGTCAGATGAACTGCATACTAAGTGATCATGACTGAAACTTGAATCTGGATCACATTGTGTTGTATGGGTCCCAGGATAGTCCCAGTTTACACTAAATTTCGTCTCCCAAAGGCTTGGTGGGAGTGGGATTAGAGGAAGGTTTAAAGTTATAAAAGAGCAGACAGCTTTTTTTGGTGTAAATTAAATTTCTCTGGGATAGGAAGCTTCAGGGAATAACACCTAGAAGTTCTCACATCCAAAACTTGTTCTTCAATGAAATACATATAGTAGTTCATAATCTTTTAGGGAGTGGTGCAATACGTACTTTTCTTTCTAATTGTAAGCCTCGGATTCTGCAGTTTCCTTCACCAGACTTTCTCTTTCTTCTTTAGATGCTGTTGCCAGGTTGTCAGTAGTATTATTTAGTCTGTAACATCAGAATTAGTGGATTGAGTTTACACTGCTGAAAATGCAGTCTTAAAAGTACTGGGAAGGGTTGGAGTGTCTCCATTTTTGGGGAAATGCTATTGGTGATCTAAACCAGGAGAAACTCTTAAGATGTATGGTTAGCCTGTGGCAACCCCTGCTGGGATCTGCCACTTCGTTGACTTTTCCTAGGGTTTTTTTTTGGCTGAGGTGGGAGGGATTTCATTTTTGTGAATGCTTTGCCATTGCATTTACCTGGCTGTCTACTTATTTAAGTATCAATTATAAATAACTGTCAATTTGTTGCAGTACTTTTTTGATAACTTTTCGCATAACTTGCATGAAAGCTTTCTTTGACAGGGATTTGATCAGACATAAAGCTCTAGTTTAACTAGACTGCGAAGGTCCTTTGTGTCGTCGTGTCCATGACATGTAAATGTACTCATGAATTTTCAAATACATATTATTCTAATACTGCAATGTGCACTTAATTCTTCAACTGAATACAAAGAAATAAGCATAATGTTTAAAACTAAGTTTATAACTAATCACATTATTAATGTGG
This sequence comes from Nymphicus hollandicus, assembly GCA_009823435.2. Classification (NCBI taxonomy): domain Eukaryota; kingdom Metazoa; phylum Chordata; class Aves; order Psittaciformes; family Cacatuidae; genus Nymphicus; species Nymphicus hollandicus. The sequence continues at coordinate 19,012 of WTXV02014424.1, forward strand.
ATTTACTCTGTTTTTTTGGTTTGCAATTGCAGCAACTAACATTCTTCTTCCTGCTTCTCTCTCTGCAACTGCCTAGCCCTATTTCCCGCTGAGCATGGTTTCCTTAACCATCAAATGAAGAAACAAAAAGAAGACTGTTTTAAGTCTGACTGCTTTACATGAAAACCTATTCAAGGTCTAGGCTCAATGTTTTATCTTGAGTACTATTGTTTAATTGAAAACATTTGTACACTTGCAGATGTAACAAGTGTTTAGTAAAGTGCACAGAATTAAAGAACATTTTAAGTGTGGCTAAAGTGCAGATTTGCAGACTAAATAATTTGATTCTCTGTGGTGCTGTTTGCAGTACCATGTAGTCTCATTTGTGTGATTTTGCAAGGTTTTTGTAGAACTACATTAATCCTTCTTCTCTACATGCTCCACTGTAATTTGTCTAAGTTTTGAAAAGCGAATTAAACAATATTAATTAATCATGTCAAGAACCTCTCGGTTTAAACAGTGTCCTGTTTCATGACCACTTTAGCCTGGCATAAATATTTTTAAGGGAAATTAATTAGTCTTAAACATACATGCCTCTGTGTGCATGGTCTTAGGTCAGTTCCTGAAGTTCATAATTTAAGAATCTAAGTGTGAAAATCATGTGTTTTGTAGGGCTCTAGCTGACATGAACAATGATGGGAGGATGGATCAGTTGGAGTTTTCAATAGCTATGAAACTTATCAAATTAAAACTACAAGGTTATCAACTCCCATCTGCACTGCCTCCTGTCATGAAGCAGCCACCTGTTGCTCTGCCTAGTGCCCCAGGATTTGGTAAGGTCTTTGTTTTCCTCCTTGTTAGCTTGTATTGTAGCAACCTAAGTTGAATTTGATTGTTGTTTTGCAGTTTCTAAAAGAAACTTTTAGGAAAAAATACTTCTAAAAGTATGTGAATTCAAACCCAAATGCTGCCACATGCCTGTGCATGCTCAAAAAAACCCATCTCAATGAGTTTTTATCACCCAACCATATTGAATAGCATAAGCCAAGGTCCTGTTTGCTTCAGGTCTCCTTACACTGCTTCCTGTGTGTTCCAAACAAAAGTGTTTCTGGGAAAAAAGATGGATCTGATATGAGGGTTAGTACATTCCAAAGTGATGGAGTTTTTATTTGAACCGCTATCATCAAGGAATCTCCAGCTTTGGCAAGATTAGCTATGGTTTTTTTTATTTTTTACAAGTCATAGTAGTAATACATCCCTCTGCTGTTACTTTAGAAACAGTGCTGCCCTGTGATTAGATAGAACAGCTGCTGATTCAGTTCTCATAGTTAAGTACTGCCAAAGTTGCCATAATTTCAAGGTAAAAAGTAGGGAAAATGGGATGATGAGAGGAAAGTAACTAAATGAAGCTGAATCTCATGATTGACACCTTGATGTTCTGCTGTACTCTGTAGGGAGTGGTTCTTTACCTTTCTGTTTTAGTTGTCACTGTGACTCAACTTGGTTGGGGCCTGAGAATCACTGCTGTCCTTAAGAAAAAAGAACAGTGCATTTGATAAACTGTGTGCAACCATGTTGTTTGATTGGTTGTTGCTTCCACAAGTTTTACAAACAGTTTTATTTCTGACTGTAAGAAATCAGTGAAATTGGAGAGATCAAATACTGGCTTAAGTGAGAAAAGGCATAATAAAATCAAACAAGAAAACCGGCAAAACCTGTGATTTTAATTCTCAGTCACTGTAGACTTGATCTCAGCTGTTTGCACACACCCTTATTCTTCCTACTGGCATGACTGGAACTCCTTAACCTCTCTGTTATCCATGCAACTGTGCATACACCTAAAATACCTCATTACTGTGCTTTACCCTATTAGCTTTGCACTGTTTCATCTTGACAATAGGCTGCAAGCAGTTATCCCTGAATCTTGTTCTTTTCAGCTGTGTCTAAATGTAGGCTTTGGGTTCATTACTCACTGGAAGTTGACAGTGCTGCTCTTCATTTAGTCAGAGGCAAACAATTCTTTTCTTCAGCAAATGCTAATAGACTTTTTTAGTCAGTGTTGCATCCAATGTGGTCTTATATGCATACATTAGAAAGTGCTATGTTGTTCCCTCTGCATTGTTTTATGTTCCCCTGCCATGCTAATGGTGCAGTGAACTGTAAGAGTTCTTCCAAGGGTTGTGTGAAAGTTTCCATTTCAGTTTGCTCTTTAATTCTGCTTTTACTGCTGGGTTGCAGGCTACAGTTAAATTGTTGTATCATATTAGGAGTCTCTAGATTAGAAAAAAACATCTCCTTTTCTTGCCCTTAGGTATTGGGGGCATTGCCAGCATGCCATCTCTTACATCAGTTGCCCCAGTGCCAATGGCATCTATTCCAGTAGTAGGAATGTCTCCACCATTAGTATCTTCTGTTCCTGCAGCAGCAGTACCTCCCCTGGCTAATGGAGCTCCTGCTGTTATACAGCCTCTGCCTGCTTTTGCTCATCCTGGTATGCTACACTGAAACTTTGTTTACTGTCTTGCTTTTAACATATTATTTTGCCATTTTCTTTGGATCCAGAGAACAGTAGACATGGAATTAGCCATTCTAACTTACTTTAAAGAGTGACTTTGGGTAAGGACTGTACTTTGGTTTAGCCCAATGTAATTGGTTAGCAAACTTGTATAAAAGTTAAAAGAAGAAACATGGACATACCATACTGTAACAGTCAGTCATGTTGAGCGAAATATTAACCCTGTTACAAGAGCAGTGTGATAAATCTTGCTTGCCAGCAAACTGGAAAATGGTACTCTACTATCTATTTATAACCATTGAAGTACTGCTGTTTGTTGGGATTACTTTAAAATACTGGACTACATATGACTTCTAACACAATCTAATTGGATTAATCCCAATCTAATTTGATATCAACAGTGTTTGCATTAAACTGTGAAAGTAAAAACATGAGGGAAGTGTGTTTTCACCTATTCTGTTAGACGTTCTTAGTTTATCTTAATATTTCTAAAAGGGATACCATCAAAAGAATCATAATGCTTGTATTTGATGTTAGGAACTAACGGAACAACACTGAAATTCTACATTTTAAAATGGTAATATAATATATGTGTTCTGTTATTTACAGCCACATTGCCAAAGAGTACTTCCTTTACTAGATCTGGTCCAGGATCACAGCTAAATGCAAAACTGCAAAAGGCACAATCATTTGATGTGGCTAGGTAAGTTGTTAAGGAATAAGCGTATGTGTGTGTATCTGGTTCCTCAGAGTTAGAAAAATGGCTTCTCTTTCGCAAAGTTGTTTTCTCAAATAATATTTACTTGCAGAAATCAATTCCTGCTGAGGTACTATTTCAGGATTTCATAGTGTGCTGTGGTTTTACAGGGAATGCTCCATGAGTAATGAATCATTGAAATATAATAATTAACTATTACAGTGTGTCTTGACACTGTTTACAAACTCTTGGAAACTTAATTTTTAGAAAAACATTTGCTTCTGTAAACATAATCTGCACTGTGAAATACTGCATAGGCCCTCCTGTTAGTGAGAAAATATAACAAGCAATATTCTTTAAAATCAGCAACTGTAGGTTAATTTTTTAAAGCAAAATATTTAATAGTTCTCATATTTTAAGTGCACTTCACATGAATGTTTCTTGTGTATTCTTCAAGTTCTGCATGAAAAATCACCATAAAGGCTTTTAGATTATTTCAAGGCCTAAGAAAAGTTATGGTTAAGCAAAATGAAATGTATCTAACAAAATCAAACATCCTTAGAGGGGGTAAGAGAGTAATTTCCCAAAGTCTTTATGAATCAAACTTTCTTACAGGTCTGTACTACAGATTTTTTTTAAGGAGAAAATGGCTTGGGATGTTATTTAATTATTTTTATTTTTCTTGTGCCCTGGTATTAGATAAGGACACTACTGGTTGTCAAATAGGATTAAAAATCTTTCAAAACAAGCAATTCTTTTTCTCTTTGAAACCTAGTAGTATTAGGAACATAGTGATGCTCTGATATAATTTTCAGAGATATAGGAAGTTATCTGGTTTGTCATAACAACACTTAGTATTTATAAAGAATGGAGTTCAAGAAACTTCAGCTGAGATGGCTTCTAGATAGTCTATAAGAGAGCTGTTATAGTTTGGGGGTTAACTATATCTGACTCTTACTGGTCACTTTTATTGCCAGCAGAGGCCTGAACCTCAGGTGAGATGATTTCTTTTCTGAGGTGAAATTGCATGGTTCTCTAACTCTGGGCTGGGACTGGAGCTTCCTCAGCTCCACGCTGTTACTTTAGTAACTCTGAAACGTCTGCCAGCAATTCCTGCCCAGACTGCTGCTAATGCCGAGTTATGAACTGGTCTGTGTCTTCAAGTTTTATTTTGGAGAAAACAGATAGCAAGGTAATTGATCTGCAGAGTTTATGGAATGGGAGGAAGAAGAGCTAAGCCCATTAAATTGAAATGTAAAGTTGAAGGGTTTTTTTTGTTTGTTTGGGGGTTTTTTTCATAACTAAGAATTACTTTGAATTTTGAGAAGGGTGAAATTCAAAATTTCATTTGTGGTGCTTTTGTAATTCTGTCTGCCGAGTTGCCAGTAGTGAAGTCTTGGCATGCCTGGTGTTTGGCATACAGGAATCAACTGTTTCGTCCTCCAGCCTTTTTTTCTCCAAAGCTACCATTTGAGTATCTATGAAGGAGAGTTTCATTACTTAATGTGTAGTAACCTTACTTCACAGATCAAGGTACAAATATAGGTAAAGACTAAAGTAGACTTAATGTGTGGAAGCTCCAAATCTGGCAAAACTTGTGAGGGAGGAATTGACATGGATAAAACTTAAATAGTCAGCTTTTTTTTTTCTTTTTCTTTTTTAAATTTCAATTCTTGTTTTCATTATTTCAGATGCAGCTTGGTTTTGCTTTGTTCCTATGATGGAGGATTATTTCAGCACAATAGTTTGGAAATAGAAAAGAGAAATAGAGGTATTAGCTGTTTCAGGTGTTGTCATGTGAAAATAGGATATGAGGTCAATTAGTAGAGTGAGAGTGTTCACATAATCCTTCTTAGCTCAACCTTGAAAGATCTTGCGTGTTATCTGCTCAGTGGAACAGGGAAAAGAGATTTGCTGGGCTTGGTTCTTTTTTTTAAACTTTAATTTGGTGCTGTTATAAATGCTATTTAATCTAGTTTATTTAATCTTGTGTGTGTGTGTGTCTTTTCAACCTTAACAAAAAAGGACAAATTTTAAATGTGCCTAAGGACAAAAAAACTGTGCTCATTGTTTTTCAGTATGAAGACTTGTCAGCATTCAAACATGGGAAATCATAGCTACAAATAACAGCACTCAACACAACCTATAATGTGAATGAATTAGAACTGGGAATATTATTTTTGTCAGTTGAGTTCCAGTACAAGAACATTGATTGCTTTCAACTTTAGCTTTTTCACAGTTTTTAAATGTTTTCAGTATATTTTATGTTTGTTTTCCTTAATCAGTTTATGAATTATTTGGCTAACACAACCAGTTAAAGACAGGGTAAAATGAGGTATTACTTTCTGCTGACTGTGGTCAGGTGTTTCCTGTTGTATGTTTATGTAAAGGCTTTTCAGTGTGAACTGTTTAGGTTACTTAATTCTCTGCTAGTAAAGAAAAAAGTAAAACTCTTAGGCCTGTCATTCAACTTTACAAAAAAACATCTTCTAAGACGCTGAATTATGATAAATGTTTTCAAACAAGAAATCAAACCTGTTGTGGTTTCAGGAATAGAAGGGACTATTTGTGAAAAGAACCATGTTGAGCATAAAACTTGATCTCTGTGCAGCATGTCATGTTGTTGTATCTGTTAGCTTCATGTGATTAAATTTAAAATTATCTTTCCTCCCCCCTTCTTATCCTTTTTCTGATTCTAGTGTGCCTCCTGTGGCAGAGTGGGCTGTACCTCAGTCATCAAGACTGAAGTACAGACAGCTGTTCAATAGCCATGATAAAACAATGAGTGGACACTTAACAGGTATTGAAGCAGTTTCTGTTGTTTCCTTCTTTCGATCTGTAAAAAGCCAATTATAGTAGCATTTAAAATGTTGTTCCCATAGTAAGACTCATCTCTCTGTTGTTGCCATCAACATTTTTTTGTTTGACTCTCCCAACTGCTTAATGATCTTGTTTAGAAACAAATATTCATTCTAGCTGGGATAATTTTATCACCTTCTTTCCTTTATTTTCTGCAAAGTAAGTTTGCTCTGGGAAACAATTCTTGGAAAGGGTATAGTGGGTTATGTGAAAACTTGTGCAGCCATTTCCAGTTTCAGCTCATCCACTGGTGAGGGTGCCTATCCAGTTTCAGAAACAAACTGGAATGATACACTGGCTTAGTTCTACTACTTCCTTTGACTTTCATAGCTTGCTTTTTTTTTTCCCTCCTTTTTTGCCTTTTTATTTTTTAATCTGTTGTTGAGAGGGGAAGGGTTAGGGGCTTTTTTTAGTTTTTTCCTTTGGTGGGGGGAGCCTAGTTCATGCTGATAACATCTTTTCAGTGTTAGCTATTCAGAACTAAGCTCTGCTTGTGCATTAGCTACTTGGTAATGCAAGAAAACAAGAAAGTTGCTTATTTGTTTGTTAATCCTTATTTCGCTTTGTTAGGTCCACAAGCAAGAACTATTCTCATGCAGTCAAGTTTACCACAGGCTCAGCTGGCTACAATATGGTAAATCTATCAATTTCCATCAAACTGGAAACAGTACTTGAACCTCTATACTGAATACTGTGGGCTTTTTCTCCCTTTTCAGTCTCTCTCCACTGATAAATCATTACATGTTGCTTTTTTAATGTATAACTTTATGTGCTGCTTTTGGTTAAATGACACTTCATAGAACAAAACCTGCACTGATATGCTTATATGGCTATTTTTTAATTTTGTTAAGTAATATTATCTTTTACGCTGTGCACATAGGTGTTTTGTAAGTTGAGTTTCAGTTATGGGGTTTTAGGCAGACCAGATGTTGAGCCTTCTATGTCTTCCACATCCCTGGCCATATGTGATACAGCACCAGTGAAACTTACACATTTGTGCAGGTAGTACAAAAGGAAGCTTAATGCAGAACCCTACTTTTTTTGGGACTTCTCTGCCTTTTAGATGAGTTTCTAAGGGCTTATTTCCAATGGGCTCGAGTTACATACACTTAAAATAATGGATTTTAAAAGGATTTGTCTCGGCTTTTTGTTTTCCTTTCAACTTCTTGTTTGCTGAAGTTTAGTATGTTCTTACTAGCTATATGGAATGTTATTTCTAGTTAACTGCCATACTTTTTATGTCTTTGCTTGAAAATCATTGTCAACTCACTAACCCATCTGACTTCTGCTTGAGGGTGTCAACTGTGTTGTTGGTTTAATGTGGTAATTAATTTGCACTTGCTTTCTTTGCTAAGCACAGATGTTTGTGTTACATCTTAAAATGCATTCTCTCCTTCTGTTTCCTAACAAAGACACTGTAACGAAAAAAATACCAACCCAATCATACAGCAGATGATTAACCAAAAAATACTGTGCTTGTTGCCAGTGTTCAAGCAGGCTGTGTGGGCAGGGGAATGATGTCAGTGTAGTGCAGGAGTTCTAAACATAACCCTCTTTTGACATTTAAAACTGCCAAGTCTACTGAGATAAGGAATTGATCCTACAGCTTTTGTTGCCCGGTGTATAGCTCCTTTTTCTGATACTTGCTCTCTGGTAGTGGAACCTCTGTCGTTGTTCTCTGGGGCAAGATTTGTCAGTCTGTATTGGGATTGGATTCACTGATTCACAGACACACGAAGTGCAGTATGCAGCCTGTCAGCTACTCTTGTAGCAGCTCTTCTCGTATTTCTGGTACAAAGATGTGGATCCAGACTGTTAGGATAGCTGATCAATTATATCTTTGCCTGCTAGATTTTCATTCTAGTGACTTGTTCTTGTGCCCCAGCCTGAGGAGTTCATTAACTCAACCATGGGTCAGATGAGCCTATATAATTGTCTTCCAAATCCTGCAAACAAAGTCCTGTACCTCGAGACATCAAAAGGATGTATCAGTTGTTTATCTGTGATTTTTACAATATCATCAGACATTTTCCTGCATGATTAGAGTGCAACACACTAGAGAAACAAAGCTGATGTTTAGGCTGTTAAATTTTGTCCAATACCACCTTACCATGAGTAAAAGCATTTGTGCATCTGATGGAGCACTGGTTTTAGGCCATCCAGAGATGTTACTCCATAATTTTTAGTAAGTTTATAATGCTAAAACGTTTTTGTGCTTGTCAGGACTAGAATGTTAATGGCTTTGATTTTAATGCAAATGTCTGCTCTGGAATGTGAGATAGGAGCCTCCAGGGAAGAAGGAGACCAAACCAAAAAGTTCTACCAAACATCTGAGCTGATTCTTTTCTAAATGATACTGTGTAGTGGACGTTCACAAAGTGTTCAAGAAAACTCTATTGATTATTGTTACTTATATAGTATATAGTACAGACAGCACTCAAAGAGCAAGCGAAGTAGAAGCCATGGCTATAAGGATAGTTTCAAGGCAGATGTAAGAGATATGTGGGAAATAGTGAAGCATTTGGGTTTTGCTTTTTATATGTTTTGAAGAAACAAATGAGTGTGGAAAAAATAGTGAAAAATTGAATTAACTTGGAACTTAATACTATGCTTTTTAACAGTGCTTTTTAATATTTAAGAATTTACTTCCTTTGTTCCTTCCCTTTAAAAAGGAATCTTTCCGATATTGATCAAGATGGAAAACTTACAGCTGAAGAGTTTATTCTGGCTATGCACTTAATTGATGTAGCTATGTCTGGTCAGCCACTGCCACCTGTACTGCCTCCAGAGTATATTCCACCTTCTTTTAGGTAATGGGTTATAATTCTGGAATCTCACTCCTAAATTTTTATTTCTTTTGGGAAAGCTGTCCTGTGACTATGAAGTAGAAGAGATTGAAAAGTAATCCCTCTCCTTTTTATTCTGCATCTATGGCACAGAGTGCTGCCTTGATAGGAAATGCTTGTCTAGCTTTTTGGTTTTGTACAGTTACTGGATGCTGGGAGTAGCAAGAATTCATTGTAAGAATACAGTTTCAGTCAATGTTTTATGCTAGCATACCTTCCAAAACTTAGTCTAGCTATATAAATTTAAAGTGTTATAGTTCAAGCCTATATTTTTTTAGAGCAAATAGTATGTATTGGAATTCAAAACATGATATGAATTTACACTATAGCAAATTAGATGTTTTTTGACATAGTTGTGCATGTGAATAGTAGTTATGAGTCATTACTTCTGTTTCTCTATTTCACTTTTTTTTGGAGAAGTGGCTGGGAAGACAGTGACAGCAATGAAAAGAAATGTTTGCATACAATAGTAGCTTCATATTCTTTAAGTATCCTCCTGAAGATTACAATTTTGTTGTTTATTCTATGTGGGGTCTTGTTTTTAGCTTGACTATATTGAGCTCTTCCTCTGTCTTTGCAACTTTTGCTGTAGTTGAGATCAGCATTTCCTCAGCTTCAGACTGGTCACAAGTAAGAGATGTTTGGGACAGGGTTGAATACATCTGAAAGTTGCATGCTTCTGTGAACTTTGAACTGGGTTTTTCAGGTCACTGGTGTGTGCTGTTGAGACTCTGGAGGGTACTGGTATCTTAATGGCAATGGCTGAGTAAAATGCTCTAGGCAACACAGAGGGAACATTAAATATCATTAACATTTCATCATGGCATTTAATTTATGATTTCATCTTTAAATCATAAATAAATTTGGCAGGCATAGGTTATTTTAAGCAACTTGGAATTATCACTTTATTGACAGAAGAGTACGCTCTGGTAGTGGCATATCTGCTGGAAGTTCAGTGTCTGCAGACCAAAGGTTACCAGAAGAACCAGCATTAGAAGACGAACAGCAGCAACTGGAGAAGAAATTACCTGGTGAGCAAGCAAAAATAGAGATACATTGTGTGCTCTGATCAGAGAGATGCTATCATTAGGTTATACGCTGTGGAGTTAAAAAGGCTTATTAAGAAATGTTTTCTTTTGAGATCAGTTTGTGACATGTCAAAGGCATAACCAAGACGTTGCTTGGTCCAGATATTCCTTACTATTGTATGATCCTTTGTGTTAGTGACAATGGAGATATGAATAACATTTGCGTTGCTCATTTTATGCACACTCAACAGAGGCAGCACTTTGCAGTCCTCTTACAGTTCTGCAATGAAAACTTTTTATGAACTCCACATTCTGACTTAAGTGGAGTGTAGTTTGCCTGATGTATTCTTAAGATCACAGTATGCATACAGAGGCCTGTTTCATTGAAGTCTGTGTAACAATATGGTTTTTGATACAAGCCTAAGCTGCTCTGCTTTTGGGGAAAATAAAAAATAAAAAAAAAAAAGGAAAAAGGCAGTAAAGGAGGAAAAAAAGGGACTTAGAGTCATAGAATCATAGAATAGTTAGGGTTGGAAAGGACCTTAAGATCATCTAGCTGCAACCCCCTGCCATGGGCAGGGATACCTCATGCTAAACCATGTCACCTAAGGCTCTGTCCAACCTGGCCTTGAACACTGAGAGAGATGGAGCATTCACAACTTCCTTGGGCAGCCCATTCCAGTGCCTCACCACCTTCACAGTAAAGAACTTCTTCCTTATATCCAATCTAAACTTCCCCTGATTAAGTTTTAACCCGTTACTCCTTGTCCTACCACTACAGTCCCTAATGAAGAGTCCCTCTCCAGCATCATTATAGGCTCCCTTCAGATACTGGAAGGCTGCTATGAGGTTTCCATGTAGCCTTCTCTTCTCCAGGCTGAACAGTCCCAACTTTCTCAGTCTGACTACATATGGGAGGTGCTCCAAGCCCCTGATCATCCTCGTGGCCTCCTCTGGACTTGTTCCAACAGCTCCATGTTCTTTTTATGTTGAGGGCACCAGAATTGCGCACAATACTCCAAGTGAGGTCTGAGAAGAGCAGAGTAGAGGGGCAGGATCACCACCTTTGATCTGCTGGTTATACTCTTTTTTGATGCAGCCCAGGATACGGTTGGCTTTCTGGGCTGCAAGCGCACACTATGGGCTCATGTTAAGTTTCTCATTGACCAACACCCCCAAGTCCTTCTGCACAGGACTCCTCTGAATACAATTGAGTCTATTAGATTTAAGAAGCAGTACTTTCCTGCAGTGATTCTTTGATGGTATCATGTTTAGTCATGTATACTAACTCTCTGTCTATTGTAGCCTCTGCTACTTTGCCCAGGTACTTGTTACCTTTCAGGATCATTATACTGTCGTTTCTTAAAGACTGATGTTGCAGTTGTCATCTTGTAGTCTTACAGCACGGATGTTGATTAAAAGATGGATTGCACAGCACAGCTCATAGTTAATGAATTTTTTATTTGAACTATGGATTGGAATTGTCTGGGTTTGGCAACCTGTTATTCTTCATTTTTTGGTTTTATTTTTTGTTTAAAGCCATTTCTGCTTTCAGTTAAAGAGGAACTAGAGGGTGTAAGCCTTTTGCTGTATTTGATGTATATATCTTCCATTGTAAAGATAATAATGTATGTTGTCTTGCTTCTTCATTGGCTTTGCTAAATCTGGCTAGGTGTTGTGGTTTTTTTTTTCTTATTTTGAGATATGAAAGAATTTTTATTGTTGGCTTTTATAGCCTTTTAGAAGCTTTCTCTTAAGCATAATAGCACAAGCCAACAGCTATGTATTTAAGTTGCTAGAAGTTGTTCGCTTCTATTTTCGTGCTTTGTTTTGCTACCTCTTGTAACTACCTTGATTTTGCTGAATAACTGTACTAGCTTGTTGGACGGTCATCCTAGAATCTGCTCTTTCTTGAGCCTTGAACATGGTATCTTGTTGTCCATGCTATTTGCAAGTGTTTTGTCCTTCTACCTATTCCTTTTAACTGACTTTCTTGACGTGAATTTTTTTTCTCTCCTTTCTGCTTTGTTTCCTAAGTCAGTGGGAGTTGTAATCACATTCTCTATCAGTTTGTATCTTAATATTCTTTGAACTCAGAAACTAATTTTAAACAAACTTGACAGACATTGAAGTGGTTAAATTTTTTCAAGTTTTATGAAAATTTGCAATAGGAAAGGGAGCCCAACTTAAATAAAGACAATAGTTCAGCTGGTTCAGCAGATGTTGAGTCAATGTGTCAAACAGTGCATGCACACTTTGAGGTAAATATGTGCTATCTCTTGCCTGCCAAAAATGTACATCTTGAGCATGCAGGAAGAGAAATACAGAATATGGCGTATGGGAATGGGACGTACAGAGTATGAAAAGAAACAGAAAGTGAAGTGGAAAGAATAATTTGGAGGAACTGTAAGGGATTGGACCTAGGAATGTGGAGCAAGGAAAGGACAGTTCCTGATATTGCAGAATGTCAGGGAACGCCTGCTGGAAATGAGGTCATTCCTTTAGGACAGTAAGTGACAAGCATGTGAATCTGCAGGAATCCAGTCTTACTGAGTTCAGCTGCTCAAGAACTTGAGCAAGCCATTTCTTTTCCTGGCAGTAATGAGTAATCTTATGAGAATATCAAGTTTAAATACATTCTGGTCATTTGCATAATGGCTTTTTGATAATATAATCAGCTGAATTCTTTCCCTTATAGTAATTGAAGTGTTGGTTCTTGTTGCTGCTGCTATTATCAAATGCAAATAGCAGCAAAACTGCTACTATTGTCAAGTGTATAGAGGAACTCCAGATCCTGTGTCCTCACAGAGGATTAGCTAGTGAATGATTTATCTAAATTATACCCACTTATAGGGCTTTGTGGAGAAACCTAGAAGCCTGAGGAACAGGAATTGAAATTCACACCTTGGTTTCCAAACATGCGGATTTAAGGGGATCTACAATGTAAATGCTGATGATAAAACCAAAAATTTCCTATAGAGTTGTATTATCAGTAGCTTAGAGCTGTGTCTAGTACTGTTGGAAGGTTGTTTCACTTTGATTCAGTGTATATAGATTTTTATTATTTTTTTTAAGTCAGTAGTAGAGTTTAATTCTCTTTTGCCCCATGTTTCCACACATTAAAGTTACATTTGAAGATAAAAAACGGGAGAATTTTGAACGTGGCAATCTAGAACTTGAGAAACGGAGGCAGGCTCTCTTGGAACAGCAACGCAAAGAACAGGAACGTCTAGCACAGCTGGAACGGGCAGAGCAGGAAAGGAAAGAACGTGAGCGGCAGGAGCAAGAACGTAAAAGACAACTGGAGCTAGAGAAACAGTTGGAAAAACAACGGGAATTGGAACGGCAGAGAGAAGAGGAAAGGAGGAAAGAAATAGAAAGAAGAGAGGTAACCAACTGGATAAAAGGAAGGTGGTTATGTCACTGGCAGCTGTGCTTGATTAGAACAAAATATAATGTGTACACTAAATATTTTGCCGTAATTTTTAGTCAGCAAACATTTAAAGAATGAACTTAAATTTCTGGGGGTTTGGAGGTAAAGAAGGAGTCAGCTATCTGCTTCTTTATTTTTCATGTGAAATGAATGAATGAGATGTTAGGAGCACATTGTTCTATATCTAAATATCTGGCTTACTTAAAAATAGTAATTATTTTCTTGATAGAAAAAGATGCTTGAATGAATGAAGAAAAACTTAAGGGCATTGGTGGCATTCATGATTCATGACGTAGTTAATATGTTAAAGGAAACACATACTGGTTAACTTCCAAAGCTATTATTTTCTCATATTGCCAAATAATGATGCAGTCAGTGCAGTCACATTTGACTATTTGCAAAGCTTCAGAATGTCTAATGTTGGAGGCTGGGAAAAGATTTAATGCTGTCCTAGAGAGTTCTTCCAGTCTTAATGTGAAACAACCTTAAATCAGAAAACTGGATTTTGGGAAAGAGATTGAGATAGAGTGATGTTCTGTTTAGTCACCTATCTGCTATACAGCAAAGCCTCATTTTACCAATGCTTTCAAGTGAGCATTTAAACAATTGAGCAATTTTGGTGCCGAAGGAGGCACATGGTTTAGTCCACAGCTTAGCAGTGTGTTTATATTAATGTTTGGATTGCACATGAGAATCTGAATATGAGTGATTAGAATAGTTTCTCAGAATAGATTTTCTTTTTTTTTCTTTTTTCTTTCTCCAAATGGTACAGGCTGCAAAACGGGAACTTGAGAGGCAGCGGCAACTTGAGTGGGAGCGTAATCGTCGGCAAGAACTACTAAATCAAAGAAACAAAGAACAAGAGGATATAGTTGTTCTGAAGGCAAAGAAAAAGACCTTAGAATTTGAGCTGGAAGCTCTAGTAAGTGATCAGGTTGCAGATAAAACACAGAAGAACAATATTGGCTGTGATATGGCTATGTTTATTTTCTATAATTTCAAGTTTTGAATGTGGAATAAAAGTACTTTTTAGATTCTGGCTTGCATGACAAGCCATTCTGGTAAAATAAGAGAGAGATCTTTTATTTATTTATTTATCTATCTATCTATTTATTTATTTATTTAAAGAATGATAAAAAAAATCAGTTGGAGGGAAAGCTTCAGGATATCAGATGTCGGCTGTCTACCCAAAGACAAGAAATTGAAAGTACAAATAAATCTAGAGAACTGAGAATTGCAGAAATCACCCATTTGCAACAGCAGCTACAGGTAGGAAAACATTCTCTAATTTTGTTCTTAGCCTTGCATTTTGACCTCCTCAGCTGCATCAAGATCCTAAGCAAACTTGCCGCAACATATGATGTGTTTTTCCTTGTACGTAAGGAATTGTTGTAGATAATTTGTCATTCTTTTATATGAATGTTCTTCAGATATGTCTAGGAATTGCTTCCTACACTTGAAGGTGTGTCTGTGATTATCACTTCAAACTCATGGAATCCTGTTGAGGGGAGCAGGAAATAAATTGTTTGGCTGAAGATGTGAAAGGGTTTGGGAGGATGAGGAGAATGAAATTTTACAACTTGTATTTTTGTTGGCAGTGATTGCTCTCTGTATGTGCAAAATAATGAACATTCAAAATTGAAGTTACAAGTTAAACCAGTTATTTCTTCATTTAACCCTAGCATTTGTCTTTCCTACTTCTCTATCTAAAATTCTCTGTCAAATTAAAGATGGAATTGAGTAGGGGTCTGCTTTCAATGAAAGTATGTTCTTTGCAGTTTGTAAAGGTTCCCAGATGAGTGGTAGTATTTGATTTGGGGATTTTTTTTCTTTATTAAATATTTTATATTCCTTGAAATTATTGGCCAGCAATAAGGGCTTTCAATGTTTTTTTTACCACTCAAAGCAAATCTCACACTTAGGAGTAAAACATATCATAAAAGCTCATCCAACTGTTCCATTTCAGCTTTCTAAGCATAATAAGTATAGTACATTTATTTGAACAAGACCGGACTTGAAAGTTCCAGGCTTTTTGTTTTATATATCAGTATTTTTTGACTTATTTATTTAAAAAAAAAAATCTTACATTTCTGTTTTGTATATTCTTATACACCATTACACCTTTTACAAGGCATCTTTCTTTTGAAAGCAGGTTGTTGCAAAGAGTAGAAGTGTTTGTGTCCACTTGATGCAAACAGTAGCAAACAATAAATGCTTGTGACAAACAACTGCCATAGTTAGGCTTAAAACCACTCTTCTCTCTTTAATGAAAAGCTCCTATATTGGCAACTGAAAGTGTGAAGGCAAATGCATTGAATCAAGTGTTTAGGCAATGAAGTTACGCTTAGCAATACTGGCTCAAAGAGATAAAAAACTTAATGCTTGATAAAATGTGTGGAAAATCCGTCATTTACCTGAATAAGTTGAAGACTATTGATCTTATGTGCATAGCCAATCTCCATGTAAAAGCAACAACCACCTGAATTTCTCTCTAACCGTTCTATTCCAAAAGCTTTGCATAGAAATGGTCTGAGGTACCGTAACTCATTCCAGAAGCAGCTAAGCAGCTGTACAGACATTAATAGATAAACGCTATTTAGAATCATAGAATAGTTAGGGTTGGAAAGGACCTTAAGATCATCTAGTTCCAACCTCCCTGCCATGGGCAGGGACACCTCACACTAAACCGTGTCACCCAAGGCTCTGTCCAACCTGGCCTTGAATACCGCTAGGGACGGAGCATTCACAACTTCCTTGAGCAACCCGTTCTAGTGCCTCACAATTCCAACAAATTGAATGGAATTCATATCCTACTTTCATATGTCATTTCTGTTAACTTGGTAATTTTTGTTCAGTTAGCCTCTGTAGTCAGAAAAGGTAAAGTATCTCTTTGCTTTTGTCATAATGTAAGAAATTAAGAAGGAAAAAAATATGTTACTGTAAGAAGCTGTAAGCTGTTTATGTTATAGTAAAGATCAATGTGGTACAGTTTAGTTAGGGTCCCATTATAACAGACATCATAAAACAAAAAAAAAAGTGAGAGTATTATTATTATGAAGAACTTGGAATGAGCTTCCACAGCTGGGTACAATAAATGGAAGGTGCAGAGGGAAGGAAAAAAATGTGAAATCAACATTATTGGGAAACGATTAATAAGAAATCTACTCTATCTACCATTAGGTGTGCTTAAATAGCTTATTAAAAAGTACAAACAAAGGACAGTGTTCTCTGTAGATTCATTAACAATTTTTGAATTTTTAATCATATCCTTGGCTGATAGTAGATGTGCTTTTTCCTTACCTATAGCCTTTATGCATCAGTTTTAACTACATCACCATGAAAGGAAAAATTATGGAGGGCAGAGGGATTCCTCACCTTCCTAACATATGATTTATGCTGCCCAATCGCAAGGTTTGAAAGGAGATTACTTTTTTTTTTTTTTTGGCTTTAGAATTTTGACACCACTCTGAAATTTTACTGAAACACCTGACGAAGTACAATGAATTTTGCCCAGTTGTC
>WTXV02014427.1:0-18488 GCA_009823435.2 Nymphicus hollandicus
CATTGGAATGCGTTGCCCAGGGAAGTTGTGAATGCTCCATCCCTGGAGGTGTTCAAGGCCAGGCTGGACAGAGCCTTAGGTGGTATGGTTTAGTGTGAGGTGTCCCTGCACATGGCAGGGGGGTTGGAACTAGATGATCTTAAGGTCCTTTCCAGCCCTAACTATTCTATGATTCTATGATTTATGTGCTACTATAATAATGATAAGGAGTTTAAACATGGCTCTATTTGAACATAAATATTGTAAAAGTGTCTTAAAGCATTTTGTAAAGCTGATGGTAACCATAAAAGCAAAATCTGTACAAGTATATAATATGAATGCAAAATGGAATATAGCCCCATATCACTTTTCCCAAATCAGTATCATCAGTTGCAGCTCAGTCTCAAGCAACCACAAGACATTCAACTGCTAATGATGTATATGCTACAGAAACCAGTATTCCGTATATCCTTTGAAAACAATAGGTTGAATGAAAGTATCTTCAAGCCAACTCTGCTCTATGTGTTTCTATTTGATGTTCAGTTTCCTTGCAGTCATTGTTAAAATGATATTCCTTTACACATTAACCTGTGATGAGACCAGAAGCCTTTTAAGAATATTATTCTTGTTCACTTTTTTCCTGCCACTTAACAAATCTATTCTATGGCTGGTGATTGAACGTGACTATGCAGCACTTGTCTAACATCAGGTGCATTAGAGAGAAGCCACTATTCTAGAGTGTACAGACATGCATAGCCAAAACAACACAGCAGCTGCTGCCCTAGTAAATGTGGTATGTAGTGCTGTCATTGAAATTGATTCAGCTGAGTATTTTTGCTGTGTTCCTTTGATTTAACTTTTATTAGCAGTTCATGTTCCTTTTGTGATTTGGGACTACATTCCCATTTTCTTATTAAAATTCCATGGTTGCTCTGGCTCTTTGGTTATAGCTGATACTCTCAGATTTCCAAGGTGCTATGTATACTTGTACAAGTAACAACATGCGCATTAGACAGAAGGCCACAATTTCACAGCTCACAGGCATACATGGCCAAAATAATACAGTAGACGGTGAAATGCAAAAATGTACGTAATGGTGCCAGCATATGGTCATGATTCAATCATCTGAGGATTTGCTGAGTAGTCTCCTTTAATTAATTAATTTGTTAGTATTTTTTGCACCTGCATGCACTACTTTCTCTTGCTCATTGAAAAGAATCGGTGCATAGTGCCATAATGACCATGCAGCCCGTGGTGTATGGATGGGTTTTCTCAAAACTGAGGACTGACTTTGTCAGCTGATGAAATGGGATCCTTTCCTAATGCAGACATATCTCTTGACATGGGTACTGTCATTATTGTATCAATTCTGTAATTTTTTTTTTTTTCATTTGTCTATGATAAAGTAGTTATTTTAGCAGAGAGAAAATGTGGGTTTGACTAGGCTCAGGCCATTTCCTCAGCCCAAATAGAAGAACATGACAAAGCAGTGTTTTAAATCTTAGTCTCTCGCAGCCTTTGTGAGCCCTCTCGCCCATTTGTTATCCAGTATTCTGAGGCAGGAATCTGTCTTTTTGTCAGGAAGGAAGGTCTTGGTTTTGGTTTAGTTCAGAGCAATAAAATATTGAAGAATCAGAAACTTCCTTAGAATCATAGAATACCAGGTGGAAGAGACCTCAAGGATCATCTGTCCCAACCTTTCTAGGCAAAGCATGACTTAAACTAAATGCCCAGCACCCTGTCTAGCTGAATTTTTAATTTTCTAGAAGTGTCTAAACCTTAGCGTTAGCATTATTCTGGCACGTTAGTATTATTACTGGCAATAATCTCTAGTAGAGAGTAGTGGAATTAAGGAGCTGCTTTCAATTTGTTTTACTTGGTTTGCAGCAAAACAGTTGCATAGACAATTTGTCTGTGAGGTTGTTTGTCAACTTGTTCTTGAAAAGGCATACTCCCAGGTAAACAATGAGTGAATGTGTTTGCATTGTCTCATATCCTCTGTCTCTTAAAAGATGTACCTGCGCGGTATCTAGGTTATCCTCCAGGAGATTTGAAAATATTTCAATATCCTTTTTATGATTTTCTTATCAAAACTATGATATGTATCAAATAAAAACAGTTACCTTAAAAGCACCCCTCAGGCCTTTCTCTTTCACTTCTATTAAAGTGTGCCCAGTTCTTGTGCTTTCTACAATCTTATCTGTGTGTGTCAGGAGGGCCCCTCTGAATTTTCATGAGTTCATATATATTGATCTTGTGATTAAGCATTCTTGTCAAGGTGATCTGCTCCTATTACCTTCTGAATGTTAGGAGAAAGCGAGAGGATTGCAATTGGAAAACTTACTTATTGTCTCTCTCAGTGCAAAGGAAAGAATAATGAGCCTGACTTTAGGTTATATGAGGACTGCACATTTAGCAGGCCTAATCAAGAATGTGGAATGCACAGCAGTGTGTGAAGGTCTGGGGAAATACTTACATCCAACACCACCACTTACAACTCCTCTGTTAAGTCTGTGTGGGCAGCATAGAGTAGCAAATCACTCAGAAAATAAAGCTCAGAATTTTGTAGCTTCTCCTTTTCCCTTCTGATCAAAAGACACTATATCCCCTCTCAAATTCTATGATGGTGCCTTCTGTTATCCACAGGAAAGAGATGGGCGAAGAATTTATTTCATTAAAATGCAGTGAAATGCAGCCTACCCTAGAGGCTGATGATTACAGTGGTAAATAGAGTTTTATTTTGAAGGATACTGGTTGACTTTTGCTCCATTCAGATGAGAGTTTTTGTGCTAAACAGCAGAAGGCAGTGAAGGAACCAAATATGTATTGAACATGAAAATGAAAGAGAATTTAAGACTGAAATGGAGAGGCAAAGGTACTACACAACAGTTTTTGACTAAGGCAGATAGGCTAAGCTGCAACCTATCTGCAGTGTGAGGAAATGATGGTTCATTGTCACTTTCTTCCTTTTATTTTCTTTTTGAAAGACTGTCAACTGATGTTATACAACTACCGTGTTACTACCCTTTGTGTACAAGGCAGGGCAGTCAGGATTGTCTTTGGGAGAGCCATTACCCTCTCTTTGTAGCTGGCAAATGTGGATTGTTTCAAGCACATGAAGCTGAAAAGATGACTGGTCTTTCAGGGACTCATGTCTTACTTGCACTGGTCCGTTGTTCAAAGCTCATTTCCTAGTCTCCTGTGCCTGGTACTCTGGTACTTATAAGTTTGACAAGGTTGCATTTCCTGACCGTGCTTTCTGTTCCCACTTTAAAATTTATTCTTTAGCTCCACCTCCTGGCTCTTGGTCCATGGAAAAGAGAATTCTCAAGAATCACATTGCCTTAAGAAGGGATCATAGAATTGTAGACTCAACCATGTTGGAAAAGACCTTTAAGATCATCAAGTCCAACCTTTATCCCAGGACTGCCAAGTCCATCACTAAACCAGAAGTATTCATCCCAGTTTAGAAACATTAGTGTAGAGGTGAATATGGGTACATTTTAGCTGGGGCAAAACAGAATTGGTTGAGCCCACTCATTGGCTTTCCACAGAGGAAAATGTGTTGGTGAAGAAGTGGACAATGGAATATGTGGCTCATAGTTTCTGCTTTTTGTTGGGCTTTTGGTTTCTCAACCGTGGCAGTTTCGATACATGACAGACATCACAGAACAGTCTTTCTTTATAACTGTTTCTTCTCTTGTACTTCCTCAATCTCGTAGGGGTGGGGAAGTACGGAAGAAGTTGTCTGACACTGAAACTTTAATAAAAGATCTCTGAGGCCTTGCTGTGGCCTGATTCAAACACGAAGAATTTCTTTGACTCTGTTCATCCTATTCAATCAAGAACTGCCGAGGAAGTGAAGGAACAGGGCTTAGCCATCTGGATTTAAGAAGCTGAAAACCATGTCTCTTCCCCGACAGCTGCGAGAAAAGAGGTAATATGTCTCTCCCTCCTTCCACCTTCCCACAAACCTCCATGTAACTGCTATGATCTGTTCATTTAGTTTGGATGCAAGCTTCTTTGACAATTCTAAGAGACTTCTTGTTATCGTAGCTTCCACACTATTACACTGCTCAGTGTAGAGTAGACATTTCCTTAAGGTGGAATCAACTTTCTTTCTGTGGGGAATATTTACCATGTAGGATAGTAGTGGGCCATTGTCCTCTTTACAGCTGTAAACAGTTTCCCTTTTACTGGGGTTTGTGATGTGAGTGTTTGTGATATGACTAATTATATCTCTTGATCTCCATAACCACATCCCTCTTCACAGTAAGTGGTAGTATTTATGGTGTTGGGGGTGGTGCCAATTCATGTCATTTTCCTTGTACAGCAAACTACTGTAAGACTTTGCATCATTACTTCAGCCTTCCAGACAGGCTACATAGTGTGGAAGCCTCTGCTTGGGATATTCTCCTAGCAGAATAAACTGAGGCAACCACCATGTTTTTTCTATTATCAGAATATTTAACATTATGTCAGCTTGGCATTTTTTAGATGATCCTTTTTAAAGTTTCTCTTTCTCTCTACCTCATTTATTATTCTTTTGTCCTTGTTCTTAATACTTTTCACTGATGTGTTAATATAAATACCACTTTAACAACACTGAGTTGTAAGATTGAAACAGAGGTGAATTTGCCTTCTGTTTGTCAAAAATATTGTACCATGGAGAAGGTCCCAGAGGAAAAAGCATCTGCTAAGCCATGCTGTTTTATTGTGTGGACAGCATGGACAAGAAACATGAAAATGTGGTCATATGGCTGCTCTTTAGGTATTCTTGCAGGGATCTACTTTAAATCCTACTTCAAATCCAGTACTTTCTAGACTTTGCAAAGCTTATTCTAACCTATCATGTGTTCTTTCACACATTTTTGACATTTTCAAACAAGTATCTTAGTGCTTGCTTCACGTTATCTGCTGTGACAGGGAAGTCTCCCTGTAAATATTTGCCAGGCTACCCATTCTTTTTTCAAAGCCTCTTTAGGAGTCTGCTTTACTGTGATGTTTACAGGAAAACTTGACATTTTGATAGCTGGTGCAGGCAACACTAGTTATGATATAGAACAATACTGTGTCTTTGTTTCTTTGCCTTTTTTCTGTTTGTGCTTATCCTTCTCTTATTTCTTATGTGTATAAAGTACACTGTATGCATCTTACACCCAGTGTGTAAGGTTTTTAGGATTTAGCTTTGTGCTGTCAGTTTCTACAGCACCTAGCGCAACAAGCTCTTTTCTCAGAACCATTTTCTTTTTACTGCAGTAATAATAACAGCATAAATCATGGATACAATGATCTCTATAGAATAAGCGATACTGCTGCAGAGTTATTATTTTAAGTCTACTAGATGCTGAAGAAATGATTAAGAACGCATCCACAGTTGATCACATTCCTCAGGAAAATCTTACCAGCTCTAATGTTTCTTTTGTAGTCCTGCTACTCCAGCAAGCCTAGGAACAATAGGGATGCTTTTCAGGCTTGATTAATCTTCACAGTGGCCACTGGCCAAGTTGGACAGGGCTTGGAGCAACCTGGTCTAGTGGAAGTTGTCCCTGCCCATGACAGGGTATTGGAACTGGATGATCTTTAAGGTCCATTCCAACCCAAACCATTCTGTGATTCTGTGACTTATGCTGAACGTACAGAAACTTGACATCTCAAGATCAGGCCTCCAGAGGAAGAGAATGACACTACAGGTTTCTATCTTCTTGGGTTTGACACTAGGCAATGTGATGATGCTTAGCTATCTTTGCTCTGTATGGCATAGAGACCTCCAGAGGCTAATGTCAGAATGAGTAACCTAAATCTTTTGCTCTTGCTTCACAGTGATTTTGACCAGCTTCCAGATGATGTACCTGTTTCAGCTAACATTGCAGATATTGAAGAGAAGAAAGGTTTTTCTAATTATTACGTAAGAAGGAAGATTTATTCTGTCTCTATATGTCCTCATTTGTGTCTGGTTTGGTTGTGGGAAGCAAAATGCAATTCATCTGGTGCAGTTGCTTTTTGGCATGAATAGTTATGTGTGGAGAACTTCTCAGTGCTTCTTTTTTTCTGTCATGGAGGTCAGTCTATTACAGATTTAGTCTAAAAATTTATTGTCTGGGTGAAATGAGACAGGAGTATCCTCTAACATTGCTTGTTTTCTAAATTGTTACCTAATTTATGAGTCATTTCCTGTTAGAGTGCTGTACCTTTTGTGAAGATAGTGGGAAAGGAATTCAAAGAGGGTAGAAGGGGAAGAAGGGGAAGGTCTTGTTTTCATTATCCTATGGTATTGGTAAGTTAGGACGCTTCCATCTCTACAGAATGTGGTGTATGAGTAAGTCATGAAAAAGCACAAAGGAGGAGAATAGCAGGGAAAAGCACTCGGAGATTTTCTGAAGAGGGGTTTTTGATAAGACCAGCTCAGTCTGACTTCTGTAGGGTATGCTGCTTTTGCTGGAGACATTGCTCATAAAGCCTTCCCACTGCAGTATGCATATTTTATTCTGGAATATAGTGATGCTTGGTTGCTCTGTCTTTATGTTTTCTGAAGGATCTGGCTGCAATGTGACTCAGAGGTCAGTGCATGGAAATCATGGCCTTCTTTAGAGCAAAGCAATTTTGGCAAGAGATAAGAAGATAGTGGTTGGAGGAGGTCAGGCCATATTTTCTGAAATTGTGTGCTTTAAAGTCAAGATGAAGTATGAATGCCTTCTTCTCTGAAAATCAGTTCACTTAGATGTCTGTCGATAGAGTTAGGAGCCCAAAGCATTCTGATGTAAAATATTTGTGTTTACCTCCCTAATACATTTTGTTTGTCACTGTGGGAAGGTGTGTAAGCATAAAGCATCATCTAGTCATTTCAGGTTTCCTTTTAAGATTATGTAACAGAAAGCAGCCACAGGGACGTGATCCACGGGAACGCTCACATATACCACACTGTCTGGTGCTAACTTGTTATTTTCTAGTACTTAAGAATGCAGATACTCAACTAACAGCTTGCTTTGCACTCTGCCCCTGAGACAATATTTCCACTACTGGAGCACTGATCTTCCGTTCCTATTGTGTGCCTCACTTTAATTTGCTAAGTATTTATAAGTATGAACGTTAGCCTGAATCCCCCTTCTCTGTTTCAGCTGTTTGTCATTGAAGTAAAGGTTAAAGGTGGTGGCAGATACCTGATTTTCCGACGCTATCGTCAGTTCTATGCTCTTCACACCAAACTAGAGGAGAAGTATGGAGCAGAGAGCAAAAATAGCCCTTTTACCTGCACACTCCCCATACTGCCAGGTAAGCTGTCAGCACCAAGTCTGTGCATGATTAGCAGCTTTATCAGCTCCAGGCTGTTCTAAAGAGGAGTATGTTGTAGAGAAGTAGTTGCAACAAGGAACGAGTTCCCAGCTGTGAATGCTGGAGAAGTCAAGCTCTATTTGCAGTCCCTCCACTTGCAGTAAAATTCATTTAGAAACCTAAAATCCTCTAGAAAATATGTATATTCCTGGAGATCCTACTTTCTCCTGATTGCTCCATTTCTCTGACAGCCTCAGACAACAAGTTTTGGTGGTTTTTTTTCTTCAATAACTGTCACAGATTTTATATTTTCCAGGAAAAGTTTATGTTGGGGCCAAAAAGGAAATTGCTGAGAACAGGATTCCTATCCTAAATGCCTACATGAAGGTAAGACTTCATCGTAAGGTAGAGATTGTACTGAGTGCTCCAGATACTTACTCCCTGAAGTCAGCTAAGAGACAGTATTGTATCTTAGGTATCTGCTAGGTATCTGCTTCTCTCTGTATTGCTTTTCCTGAAGACACAGCACCCATACTGCAGGAAAACTTGCAGTCCTATTCCCCAGATTGTTCAGATTGCAGGATCTGCTGGAGTATGCAGTTTAAAGGCTCACTCCTTGCCTTCATATATAGGTACACATCCTTATAACACTCTCCTCTGCCCAAACAAACAAGACCCACACAAACCAAAAAAACAAACTGAAACCCAAGGATGTATGAGGAAATAGTGAATCTCCAGGTATTGTGTGAATGTGGAGTTGGTATGTGCACCTAAGGAACTCGAAGAGTGGCTTGGGCTGCTGGGTATACCTACTGTACACTGAAGACACAGCCAGTAACATTGTGGAGAGAAATTCTTTGTGTGCAGGTTAACTGAAGGCCTGACTTTAAATCAGAAAAAGTCTAAAGCACTGGCCAAGACTTCCAGTACTTGCCTTCTTTCCACCGTCATTCATGTTCTGAAGGAAACATAAGAGCAATTTATTCCTTCTGCAGTAAATCAGGCACAAAAAGAGTGAAGCAATAGATTGGCTAACTCCAGGAGTAAACAAGAGAAACTGTCAGCAGTTCAGCCACATCCCGCTGCATGAGAAGGGAGAGGAGGGAGATTTCTGGCAGTAATTAATATCCTTCATGATCCTGTAGGACAGAGAGGCATATTTGTTACATGTAAGTGAATAGAGAATTGGTCTCCCCCACTGTTACACTCTGCTTCCTACTTGCTCTTGGCACAGAACCTACTCTGCCTACCCGTTTGGGTGTTGATGGATGAAGAGGTACGGCTGTTCTTCTACCACTCAACCTTTGATAGTGAACAGGTGCCTCACAGACTGAGGCGGCTTCGCCCACGGACACGCCGAATGTAAGTGATTGACATGTTTTTTCAGCATTGCTTGACGTAAGAAATGCTGCCCAGTTCTGGGGGGCATGAAAGAGATGAGAGTCACCACTGTGTTTCCCATGAAGTTCTAATATAGGGATCTTTGTGTTGGAGTGAACACAGGCTATTTCTTGTTTTCAGTAACTTCAAATGTTTAAAGTGGATGCGGTACTTTGCAGTAAAGGAAAATTCCAAAATGAATGTATAGCTTGCTTGCAAAAAAATGCTGCTCAGCTTTATCTGTTGCTAATTCTTTACTGGTAATACCTATTATAATGTACAGAATATACAGGCCAAGCTTATGGACATAGGCTTGCAACACTGAAGTAAATGTGAATTTTGACACTGAGTTCAGCAGGATCTGGTTCAGACACTAAATGAAACTGAATGCTTAATTTTTCCTGTCCTTTGTCTAAACAGGGGTCTGTCCTACATAACAGCACTGACACCCCTTTGGAGAACTGCTAAGTAGACATCATACTGCATTACCCTTCAGTCAAATTAATTTTCCTTTCAACATAGCAAAGTTAACCAGCTTCCTTGACACTTAAACAGTGTAAAAACTGCATGAATGTATGCATTCCTGGATGTTTGCATGATGGCAGAGATTGAACCGAATGCCATAAATGCTAGAAACAGGGATGCCTATAAGGCAGAGTAGGGGGGCTGAGCAGTGCTATAGAAGAGAGGTCCAGGATACTGACTGTATTGAAAATTCCATCTGTTCTCAGCAGCAGGCATCATCAGATTGTTGCTGCCATGCACTGAAACTGAGAGAACTAGGGCAATGTTGTTGCATCCATATTTATTTACTTCAGTGCTGCTCACAGATTCTCCCGCAGTTTCTCCAGTGATCTAAGGCTTGCCTGCCTCTTAAATAATGAAAATGCAGACACTGCACTACTGACCATGTAGTATTTCTGATTACTAGAAAGACATATTTACCTCCCTGTTGTCTCCTTTCTTTGCAGTAAAAGCATTTCACCTCAGGTACCTATTTTTGATCGCATGGCAGCTCCACGGGCTGAGGTGAGTGCTCTGCACAATCTACCATTGGATAGGAGATTAAACTCTGTTTTACTTTGGTATCTCATCGATCAAGTTCCCTTTTCTAATTAGAGCCTGGGGAAAGAAGGGAAAGTGAAAGCGACACAGGAAAGCAATTGATTTTAACAACAGGGGATGAAACAAAGCGTGGAAAGAAGTGTTCTGTTCCTCCTTACCTGAGTAATAAGAAGGTCCGTTGTGAAGTCAGAATGACAAGAGGTTCAAAACTGAGAGACATATACACCTTACTGCCAAGTGGTTCACATGTAAATACTGATACCCATAAATTAAACTTAAAACAAGCATAAGCTTCAGTCTAATTGACTTCAGATTGTGTTTAAAAGCTTTGCGGGGGAAGCATCTTAGTATTTTCTGTAACGTAAGTGTTCTACTGAAAAGTGCCTATACCCTTGTCTTTTGCTGCATATTATCGTGGTATTAAGCATGTGGAACTGCTTAGAATATGCTCAGACCAGTACTTGTCTGAGCATATTCTTGCTTCTTGGAACATGTGGCTTTGCTATATGAGATTTAAAAAAAAACCCCGTGCAAGTGGTTTGAGAGTTGTTGGGTTTGGTTTTTTTTGTCATACACTGAGTATGGCAGGTCTTGGATCAGTCATATCTCTTAGGTTTTATCTATTAATTTCTTAATATTGAATATGCCTACCAAAACTTTTCAATAGATGGAAAAAGGCTTTTGAAAGAGCTATTAAGTAGACATATGGACTACTGGCACAACAGTAACCATTGTCTTTTTTTATTAGAACTCTTGGCATTAACAAGCCCAAAAGAACCATCTCAAAACAGACTAAGGAACACCTTTTCATTTTTGCTCCTTTAAGAGCATTTAAATGGCTACTATGTTCTTTAAGGACAATGGGGGAGATATGCATTTTTCATTACTTGGCATTATTTCAGAACAGCTTCTTAGGTTGGTAGCACGTGCTTACCTCCTTTTTCTTCTTTTTCCCTAAAGGGGGCATCTAAGTGCTATGTTAACTACAAGTCAGTTTCCCAGCCTCCCCCAGATCTCTCAGTTCAGCATACAGGCCTGAAAGCTAGATGTAAAACCAACACTTAGTTACTCTTAAATTAGGACACAACACCACAACACTTCTGCAATTTTTTTTTGGTGATATTTGGCAGCAAATCTGAAAGCTGTAAAACAGCAACCAGAAATAATATATATATTTTTAATTCTCAGGAATTCAAGTTTTCAAGTTCTCAGTTGTCTTCAGCAATGTTGACTTGCTCTTTCGTCAGTTGTCTTCACCTGTGTTGACTTGCTCCTCTGTCAGTTGTTTTCAGCTGTGTTGATTTATGTGCTCTTAAGTGTTTTCAACTTCTTTATACGTATTTCTCTGGTGCTCAGTGTCCTGCCACTTTAAGAATCCTAGCATGTAGCTCTCTCAGAGCCATGTTTATCCTAGCGCTTTCATTACTTCTTCAAAGCATTTTGTGTGTGCTGAGTAGAAGAAATTGTGAGAACTGCAGTCATATTACAGTCACATATATATGACCTTACCTCAGAAATTCATCTGTGATGACAAAGTGCATACTACCGTGCTGCTTTATGCTCTCACCTCAAGAACAGAACAAAAAGAATGATTCATTTTTGTAATTCTGTGAATTACTAATTCCAGTATTATTACTTTCCATAGGCACTGTTTGATTTTTCTGCAACCAGTAAATTGGAACTCAGCTTCAAGAAGGGAGACTTGATCTATCTACTCAGCAGAGTAAACAAAGACTGGTTGGAGGTAAGACTGCAGTAGCAGCACTGAATTGTCAGCATACCTTGAAATATATGAGTAGAAAGGGCTCCCCTTGTCCTTGGGTCCTGCCTTCTCCTTTCAAGGAGAAACTGTATCATAATCAGATCTTACTGTTAAGAATGAATCCTTGACTCCAAATTTGAAATTGTTTCCTTCCTTGATTGTATTTAGCTTACAAATTTTCTGCCCTCTAGACTTCAGTTTTTATTTGTGTTTGCTTCTGCTGGAATGTTTTTAAATTCTTTGGAAGTGATTAGAACACAAAAAGGCCACAGAAAGAAATGGAAACTCCATTTCAGTGATTAATTAGTTTCTTGCCTGAGGGTGAGTTGCAGGATACTTCATGCTTCATACCACAATGCACATCAGCCTGACTATAGAGAACTTGGGCAATGCAACAGTCTTCTGAAAAAGGATGATGAGAACATACTGTGTGTTTGCTGATATGATATCTCTGTTTGCTTGAATACCACAGCCTTCCTTGGTAACCATCTGACTTCAATTTTTTACACACTGTTTCACTCCCCCACCTTCTATTTGACTAAACAATTGTAGAATCTTTTTGTAGGGATGCCATCAGGTCACTTCCATAGCCTTTTTTTTTTCTTGATTATAGCAGGAGAAAATCTTACTGTTGTTTCCATGGAAATTAATTGATTCCAGAATTTATTGTCTGTGGCCAAAATGGCACGGTTTTCTTTGTTCTAACACTACCTATCATTCCAGGGAACAGCTGGTGATGCCACTGGGATTTTCCCCCGTGCTTTTGTGAAGATCATTAAAGATTTACCACAACAGGAAGACACAGTTAATAAAGTTCGCTGTTATTACCATGATGAGACTATGAGCACTATCAGGTAATAAGAAGATAGTTTTCCAGTTTACTGCTGAAGAAATTACATCAATTCTCTTTTCATGATATGTAATGAATAGATTTGGTCTTGTTACAGGGATATCTCTGTGGAAGAAGATCTGAGCAGTATTCCGTCATTCAGAGATCTCATGGAATTGATGAGGTACAATGCAAGAAGTTAGTTGTATATTTAATATCATTTAAACATTTGTCAAGTAAGTTCCTTCCAATCCTAGATTCTCCACATGCTACTTACTCATCACCATGTTTTGGGTGGGAGATATTCTTCAAATGTCCTAAAGAAGTTGTACTTCAGCCTGGCCCAAGGCTGTTTGTGCAGATACTAGTCTGCCTTGGGGTTGTAAGTATTTATGGAATGCCACACACTTCTAACTCAATTATGCCAGGTAGAATTTTCCATTTCTTGCTCTAATATCAGAGCCATACCCCCATACAAGAAACTTTTGTCTAATATACTTCTTCAGGATGCAGGAAACCACCTCTTACACCTGATGTGTTAAACTAGGTCAATGTAGTGTTGAACATCAAAACATTAGAACATCAAATATTAGCAATGGAATACCCATACTAATATTCTTCCATTCCGTAACCTGCTCTCCCCTAAAAAAACCCAAAACAACCATAAGTAGGCAAAAATAGTTAGTAACTATAGTCAACTCTTACGTATAGGAATTTTATTGAACTCACAGATTAATTGCACCATGCACGTGGTGTTACTGGAAATGGTTCTTGGTTCTGTCAGATTTCTTAGTTTAAACACCACACAGCATAAATGAGGCTGTATGAATGATTTCTAGTACTAGATGTAGCAAGAATGCCAAGACACCCAAGGCTTTGTGTGGCTTTTAGCAGAATGAATTAGATTGCAAGTATATTGTTTATTATGCAGATTTCCCAAGCATTCCTTGATTTCTGGAGATCACTCCATTTCTTTTCTACCAGGCAGGAGTTTGACCGAGATGACATTGTTTTGAATTATCGGGACCTTGATGGTGATCTGATTCGGTTGCTCTCCGATCAGGATATTGAACTCATGGTGTCTCAGAGCAGGAGCAGGCCATCTGAGAAGAATTTCTTTCCTTGGAAGTTGCACATCACTCAAAAAGATGACTTGGGTGTTTACAACACTAGTCCAGAAGTAGGGGCTACTCAAATAGTAAGAGAAACATAAGTGCTGTATAGAGATGTTCCAGCAGGTAGCGGTACAGTCCTTTTGTGATCCCTCTCTGCAGACAGTTTCCTTTAACAAGCCTTTGAAGTGATCTTGAAAAGAGCAATTTTTAGTAATATATTACCTTTCAATGTAAAATCTGTATTTAGTTAGCTTCTTCAGCTTTTTACAGCTCCTCTGTAATAGAGACATCTACATAAAGACCAGAGAAAGCGAGGGATGGAAACATAAAATCACTGTCCATATTCACAAAGCACATGAGTGTTAGGCTGCAATAGAGGTTTAGTGTCCTGAGCCCCAAGGTCTGCTCTAATCTCTATTCTCACTCATAGAGCTGATGATTTGTCCAGAATGTCTTCATAAGCTTTTTTTCTAGCCTGCCATAACTTTCTCTTCACTTGCTGGTATGAAGGTTTGTGTGCCAGTGCTTATGAATGGGCAATTATTCCTGTCAAGTGGAAGCCTGACTGGGCATTCAGGGTTAGTTCTGGAAACATCAAGAAAACTTTTTCATATTTCAGCGAAGAAATTGCAGTCCATCTTTGCTTTCTTCTTTCCATTGACCAGTATTCTGAATTCTGTGAATCAAACCTAGTACACCTGTGGTGTTCCTCTTAGGCCTTTTGGTAATTGTACAGACTACTTATTTCTGCATTCTGAGGAAAACTGTGTGATGCCTATTCAAATAACAAATTATTCTCTCCTATCTTCTGCTTTTTGACACCTCATTGCAAAATAGAACCAACAAGAAATTACTGTACCAGATTCTTCAACAAACAAAGTCACCTATGAGATTATTTTAGCAGTTGCTATTAAAAAGGGGTTTTTTTTGGGGGGGAATGAAATAATTTACTCTTTTTTTTTTTTTGCTTGAAAGTGAGATAATTCTGAAGAAGATTTTGAAAGTTGCCAATTCATCTTTCTTTAAGGAGGAGTTCATTATTGAAATTATATATATATATCTATATCGTTCTTTAATAGTCATGCAATTAAAATATTTTCTTCTTGAACAAATTTACTACTGCTCGCAAGAATTCCAAGTTATGTTTGCTTTACATAAATTGTTTGATACACAAAACGGTGTATTTCAAAACCACCATGCAGTGCTGGTGTTAAAAAGACACCACCAGATATAAATATAATCAGTAAAAGATTGGTTAAAAGAGTTTTCAAACACCACGCTTTGGATTTGACTGTTAGTTTATGCGGCGTTAAGCTACAATTTCTCATTAAAAAAAAACTTTGTCCTTCACCTGCTGCTAAAATTTGTACAGATGAAAGCAAAGATTAACAAGTATCTGAAGGTACTGAGAAACAGGTAACTAATGATGCATGAATAACTAACCTGCCCCTCCCAGAACCTGCAAAATAATGCTTTCTCTTCTAAGATGTTACCTAATAGCATTACAGGTAACATCTTCAACAACAACAAAAGTGTTTAAGGTGACTTATCCTTTAAACTTGTCTTTTCTTCCTGATGTATATACATAAACTTTTTAATATATATAAGCTTCAATATTCTATTCTTTGTAGCACTGCATTTATGCATGTGAGTATATTGGAAATAAAGGAAAGAGTTTATATTTAAAGATAAGCATATCATTTGTTATACTGGGTATCATAAATAATTTCTTACTTGAAACTTCATGAAGTGCATAGTTCTAGCAGTATAACAGCCCTGTACTGGCTTGTATAAGAAAATGCACTCTCCAAAGAGTTGTAAGATGCACTATAGACCACATCGGCTTTCCAGGTAGAAAAGTTCTACCTGAAGAATCCATGCATGTTAAATTTCAGAGTTAAATAACACATATTCAGAAGAGACACAGGTTAATGTCTTCCTTCTTTCCAATGATGGAAAGTTTTATTTGACGTTATTTTACTAAAATGTTACAAAGTGTAAATTCCCACTTGAAAGGCATTGTAGTAGTGCTGTTGCTAAGGAAATGAAGCCATATACAATGATAATGTTAGTCCTGCTACATCTTGTGATAACGAAGAGAATAATGCTTTGTAAGTTTGTAACCTAATTGGTATGCATGGTCTGCAAAGCTGCTGGTGTGCAGGATTACTGGGGTTCAACAGAACCAGTAACATCTGAAGACTTTCACTGACAGCTAGATCCTGTGATGTAACCTGCAACTCAGCAAGTCTGTTTGAAGATGGAGGAGCTGTTTGAGCAAGGAAGGAAAGGAAGGGAAAACATCCAGTGGGAAGCAAAGAAACCTCTTTTCTAAGGGTGAGGGGAGATCAGACATAAACTTAATGGCCTGGGAAAATCAGAGCAGGAGAATTCCTGTCTGCCTTTATACTGTAATGCAAAGTAAATTCTGCCCATCTTGTGAAGTTGCGTATTCTCCTCCTTGTCTGCAGTTTTTACATGCATAGCTCCTGGTAGTCCCAATGACATATAATTTCCTCAGCTACTCTCATAAAGCTGGATTTAAAACTGTGTGGCTGCCTTGGATGTTGGAGAACTTCAGATCAACTCTTCTCACCAGTTTTCTTTTTCTTCATCTATATACTATAATACTTATAATTTATTATTAATTGTTGTTGAAATAGGTAAAACATACTTTAAAAAATATTACTCAAATTAAAGGTTTACAGAGATAAAGGCAGTTCTCCCCACACACACTATATATGTACAGATAAACATAAAGTTCAGAATTATCCCTGCCTTGAAGGCTGTCTGGCCTAGAGTAAAGCAAGAAACAGCACCAGAGCAAAAAGCAGAGAAATCTTTCTTAGTCTTTCTCACTTCTGCTTCAGTAAATCCTCTTTTTTATCTGAAACTAGATAGTCCCATGATCTGGTCATTGTTAACATGCAGATGAGCAATGACAAGCTTCCTTCCCCTCCCTTCCCAGTTAAACAGCTCCATCTAAGTGCATGCTTTGGGGGCTATAAAACAGGAAGTACGGACTTCCTATTTCACGGGCAATTACACAGGCTTTCCTTGAAAGGGTGTGGTCTGCTTCTTTAAAAGTGACATTTGAGGTGCACAGAAGAGGTAACAGCTATTTTGAAGACCTCCTTGCCAAGAAAATCCTGTGGTCAGTGTATACCTTCTGCCTCCAGTTGTGGTTTTCCTGGTTTCTGCATCAGAGGATTCTGATGCCGTGGGGGGGGGCTGGACAGGGAGAGTCACCCACCAGGTTGAGGAATCACCTGCCTCACAGAGAGCTCTGGATCCAGGTAAGGGAACTGCCTCCTCCCTGGGGAAAGCAAAATGGCAGAGAGTCTGCTCTCATACAAGGGCTTGTGAGTCATTACAGGATTTCTTAGCTGTAATAAGTATTCAAGGGCTCAGCCAGCTGTTCTGGTGTAAGGAAGAGGTATTCAGGAATCTGAAAGTCAGTAGGAATTTAAAAGCAGCTTTTCCCAAGCTCCCCTAAAGTATAAAAGAGTTTCAGCTCTGTAACATACTTGAGTAGGTGGGTTTATTACACTTTTGAGAGAACAATGAGAGATGGCCAAAAGGACTTGAAGTTCCAGTATTGAACAACATAGTCCATGGTCTTTGAACCACTCAGTCTACTCTGATATTATTTCTACAAATTGCAACTTGCTTGGGAAGCAACTGGAAAATCAGCGTGTTGAAGAGAAATCTGAAAGTGAATGAATATGGAAACTCAACCCTTATACTTCCCAAGAGCTATGTGGTTGGGAATCAGATTATTAAGGAAAGATAAAAAACACCATGGCTGTTCATTGGGAAGGCTTTAGGCATGAAGAGCAGGAGGATGAGTCAATTTGAAGGCTGAGTTCCCTTCAGGATTGTTTCTTGTTGCTACTCAGCTAAAAGAATCCCTCCACTTCCTTGAAAATGTGCATTTACGTCTTCATTCTTTGCTCATACTGCAAGATCATGCCATAGGAAAAGATGGATTTTGTCCTACAATAAATACTTGGTAGAAGTTCTTTCTAAATGTCACTCCAACACGAAGCCTAAAAAAGTTCCCTAATTCAGTTTTACTTCTGTTTATGTGAAATGAAAACAAGAAACTCCACAATAAGCAGAGCAAGAGAGTAACCAGCGGGCAATGAAAGCAATTATATTCTGAATTACGATCAAGCTTGTACACAAAGGGCAGTATGAACATGAAAGAGATTTTCATCCTTCTCCTGAATGTGTATTTGGTCTTCAGTGTCCAAGACACTAGAGGTGAGTTTCAAATTTATATTCTCTTTTATCCACCCATTATTGCCTTTCTTTTTTTATCTGTCTCCTTCTTTCAGCTTATGCTTTTCCTCATTTTCTGCTTGCTTTCCTGCTTCCTTCTACCACCATCTTCTATGCTGTAGAACAGACACCTTGATCAAAACCAGGGGGTAGCAGACGCATGTGCAGACAAGTCACCACAATGTATATTGGTGGTATGAATATGTGAAATACTGGACAAATAGATGAGATGAACAAGCTGAGTGGTAATGAGTAAATAGGAAGGAAGAATAGACCCTGATAGTGAAAACATAGGAAAATGAAGGGCTGTATGACTCAGATGCTGGTGTACAGGAGTAGAGGCAAGTGGACAGACACAAGACAAGGGTTGGGATGCAGGTGGGCTCCCAACAGCATCATCCAGATGACCTGATTTTCTTCTTGTGGAATTTCTGGCAGATAAAGAGACCATATGCCATACCCATTGCTTGTGTTTCTGAGTTTAATGTCTTTCCTCTTCTGACACAATGAGAGATACTTCTCCTTTTCTCTTTTTCTCTCTTTCTCCTTTTCTCTTTTTCTGTTTCTCTCTTTCTCCTTTTCTCTTTTTCTGTTTCTCTCTTTCTCCTTTTCTCTTTCTTTTGTTTTTTTTCATTATTTAGTTTTCTTTTGCTCTTTCTCTTTCTTTCTTTCTTTCTTTCTTTCTTTCTTTTTCTTTCTTTCTTTCTTCTTTTTTTCTCTTTCTTTCTTTCTTTCTTTCTCTCGTTTTTTCTCTTGATCTTCTTTCTCCCTCCCTTCCCCTCCCCTTTCCTTCCCTCCCCTC